>JANTPZ010005878.1:0-17042 GCA_025593235.1 Vachellia pachyceras
ATTTATGAATTAACCTGAAATTAGTTCCCCTCTAATCAGTTCAAGTAGTTCACTTTTTATGGATTTAAATTAAACTTTTCCTATAACTTCTTATGTTTATGTATGCTCCGAGGAATAGTATTTTCTACTTGTATCACTAAAATAATATATTTTTCGTTAGCACCATGATCACGTTTTTCTGTTATTCCGAGAATATTATTGAGCCTCATATATCAAAGAAACTAATTAACCAAAGATATGCCATTTTGTGACATGTTTTCTATTTTTAAATCTTATCTTAACCTCTAAGTAGTTTGTTAAACTAATAACAATTGAATACACTGAGAACACAATATTTTTGTCTAAGTAGTTTGTCAATCAACCCGATAATCTAGCCATGTAACCAGTTTGAGTATATAGATGGCTTGGAGTTATGGCAACTCATGCAACCCGGTTGCAATTCGGTCAACCCGATAAATTGTTGGATTAGTTGAGTAACGTTTATTTAAAAAATTGACATTCAAATCGATACTGTTTGTATTTTTTATTTTTTAATGATGAATTTCGTGTTCATGACTATTAGTTTAATGATTCCATGATTATAGGTATGAATATCTTTTATGATTTATCTATTTTGTTATTCTTGTTAAAAATAATATTTAGTTATTATTGGCTATGAAATAAATGGATGATAAAATTGATATTATGATGTTAACATGTTAAAGAATGTTTGGTAAGTATATAATTATTTTACCAATAATTCAAGATAATGAAATGATATTTAATATTTGTAAATCTATAATGAGAAATTGAGAATTTCACTATTTTTAATTTTTTTATTTCTCAACAATCCGAATCCGAGTTGGCTCCAAAATAACCATTAACCTTTCCACTATTGTCTTGATCAGTTTAAAGGAAGATCTGGATTTAATTACCTTGGTTTGTAAGAGAAAATTCTCAAAAAAATAATTGTTTAATTAAAAATTTTATTGCTAGGAAGTATTTAATCTATTTTTATTATACACAAAACGTAAGTACCCCTACCTTAGTCTTATACTTGAATTCAAATGTTTATAAGCCATTTTTTTACGATTCAAAGTGTACTTTCGGGACTTGCTTTTGTTCTCCTCGATACGGATGTGTACCTGCTAACTTTTTTATTTTTTATTTTAAATTTATGGTGTGAGAACATTTAAACTTTAACTTAAAATATTTTAAATTGAGATGGAATCAAACAAATCGCAATCGGCCAAAAAATATCAAACAAATCACAGACCTAACATGAGTTATATTTATGAGTGGCAGAATTGAATACGAAAAAAGGACAGGAGTTGCAAATATATAATTATAAAAGCACAAACAACAAAAATTTGACGATAAATAGGATTTTGCCAAAATAAATATACTAACGGCGCATTTGGTATGTGGATATGGAAGGATAGAATTGAAATTAGAATTTAATTTCATGATGTAGTTATGTTTTGTGTGATGGAATTATAATTTCATGTGAATTTCAATTCCACAAAAACACAATTTTAATTTTATACCCAAGTCCATGGAATTCATTTGGGTTCCATGCAGCCCAAATTTTTTGAACCAAATTTTTTTTTCTTTTTTACTTTATAATTTGGTTAAGGGTAAAATAATATTTTTCTTTGTTACATTTTAAAAAAAATCAACATTCATAAAAAAAAGTATGGATTCCGTCTTCATTTCCATAGCATACTAAACATAATTTAAAGCACATATTTGTCTTCACCTCTTCTCCATTAAAATTAATTTCATTGTACCAAACAGGGCATAAATAATACACAAGAAAAGCTGCTTTAGATGAATAAATCATTAAAAAATAATCACTGCTCACACACACACACATGTGTGTGTGTGTGATGGAAAAATTTAAGGCGTGTACATGGAAATGACCTCCAATAAAAAATTTATAGAGATAAAGAAAGCTTGTAGTTTGGTTCATAATTTCTTTTCAATGAGCATATATATCAAAATTAGACAAGAATATGAAAGGCATTATTGGCTGTTTTCTTCCCGTCTTTGAATAATAAATAATATATCACTATCAGAATAGTACTCGACCTCTGTATTTGGAATTTTAATTAATAAAAATTGCTCACAAGTAAATACAAAATTGGATAACAAGAAGAGTCTAGAAGTGCCATGCAATAATGACAAATAACGAATTTGGTAGATGAACAACGATTTTTTGGTGCTAAAACAAACAGTGATTTAAATTGTGATAAAATACGATAATGATTTTGTGGATTAAGCTTAGAAAAATAAAAATAAAAATATAAAGAAAAAAATTTGAAAAAAAAAAAAAACCAAAGAAAAAATTGAACGAGGAGACATGTTTCAGACAAACTTGTGCGTTATTAAAATATCATGTCACAAATCCTCTTATCATGTTTAGTTTAAATGTTTAATCGTAATTTTAGATCCACGCCAGATTAGAATAAAAGCATTTTGTTAGAAGCCAGAGTTTTTTTAACAATGATTAAATTTACTATTATTTTAAATATTTATTAAAATAGTGTAATAATAAATTTTAAAAATAAAAATACCCTTTTAATCCATGTGAAGTATTTTAGATATAAAGAGTACTTATTACAGTTTGCCAACAACAAAGAACTTAATGCAAAAATTTAATATTACCAGTAAGAATTACTAGTTATAGTTTTTCACTATTGCCAGTTTTTAATTTCGATTGTTTTTTTATGTGACTATTTTTTCATTAAAAATATGGGTTTAGATATAGAAAAAAGTTAGAAACTTTTTATTCATTTTTAATTGAGCCAATGGTTTAACAACCTATTCTAATTTTAATAAAAATGTTAGGTGTTTATTAAAAAATTGAAGAGGATACACTGTTAAATAACAATACTAAAAAGAGGATATACTGTTAAATAACAATACCAATATACAAATATGTTATGAAATGAAGAGAGAAGATTATAAGAGAAAAGAAGAGAATTATAGAGTAAGAGAGAATCGTTCTTATTCGCTGTATCAAGTATAAAATACATAAGGGATATATTCTATTTATATGCATAACTTTATAATGATAAAGTAAATCAATTTTATAATTATAGAAGAAATTAGAGGGATATCAGAAATCATGAGAAATTACGAAGGGATATGAATATCCAAGTAATATTCATAACAAGTCTCTTTGCATGTCTAAGAGTAAATACGTGTCTCATTAAAAAATTTCAACTAAGAAAAATCTACATTTATGGAAATATATTGCACTTGGAAGGGCCCATTCAAATAGCATATAAATTATACTAGTGTTCATTAATTTTGGTAGATGTATCTATATGATGGTTACATTGTGATTATTTTTAGTTTGTAACATCAAGTTTGCAAAATTGTCTGTACAAATCATTATGTTGAGTACATAATTGTCAGATTATGATATTCATATAAATCATTTATTAAAGCTCCATAAATAGTTATATCAATACTTAAAAGAATAAAATTTTCACTTCAGTGTTGATATATTTGATTTGATATGCTGCAACACTTATACATATCAAAGTAGCAAAATTCTCTTGGAAAAATTTGGCTTTTACTCCTGAGCCAAATATGTTTCATCTTCTTATTTATCCATCACAATGCACATAGATGGAAGGTTGAGAAATATAGGGTAATATTCTCATTGTTTGTTTCTCAATGAAACAAAATAGTGTTTCTAAAAGAATAAATATGTTTATAAGATTTGTATTGCATTATTTGTTCATTATTATCTGGTAAAGTTTTTCCACGTGAGGGATAGAAATTAAACGGCTAAAAAAATCATATTGAATACATTATTATTATCATCATCATCAAATGTAGATTGTCAAATATAACTCTACGTACCAAAAGTTTATTGAATATTGCATTCATAAAAATCACAAAATATCTGTTAGATGATATTACTAATTTAAATGAGTATTAAGTAAATCACATATCTCCGCTGAAAATGCTTCAATTATTATAAATAAAATGCGACATGCCTGAAATATGATAAACCAACCAATTCCAAATATAATACATTGGATAAATAAAAGTATATAATTAAGATGATCATATTGAATAGACTGTCACTCCTAAGAGGTCAAGACATAACCATTTGAAAAAACTTCTTTTTTTTGAGTGAAAAAGGATATATTACGTTAAACTGTGTACAGAGTGCATAATGGATACACAAGGAAAGGGGGAAAACAGTAAAGTGAACTATGCTATGTGCATCTATTCAAGGAATACATTCGCTCTAATAGTGTGGTCAGTGAGGGCGAGAGTTTCGTTCTTGGTGAAAAATCTTACGGCTCCTAGCTGCCAAAGCTTCCAACACAAATGCTGAAGGTAAGACACCACAGAGGATTAATCGCAGGAGTTCCCAGATTATCGATCAACCATTGCTTAAAGGGATGACTGTGAAAGGAGTCCATGGTGTGCGACGATACAATTAGCTTCCAGCACGAGGAGGCCATATGACTTTGAACTCTCTCGATATTAGTAAGGAGACGATCTTGCAGTACAAGCCATTGAAACACCCTTATGCGTCGACAACCTGGCCAACCCTAAGCAAGGTTCCACTGAGGATTGGAGTCACTCCATCTGTCTTCAGCAATGAAGCGATAAGCGGACTTAACTGAAAATTCTCGCGAGCCTTCCTTGCTCCAGTAGAGCTGATCCGGAATAACAGTAATCTGAGGTGGAGACATTTTTGGGTCTCCATTAAAACATCGGTAGTCATAAAGTGTTCTAACTCTCCCGACTTCCATTGACCAGAGGCAGCAACAAAACTGCTCAGTGGCATCTGCAGTTCAGAATCAGCAAGAGGGTTAGAGCTTAGGAGGCTTAGAGGCCCAAGGTCTCTGATGAGCACTAAACTACTGAATAATCCTTACACTTTTCTCATTCAACAAAAGAGAATACAAAGTCCATACTCTGTTCGTTCACAACACCAGTACATATATAGTGCAGAAGCAAGAAGGAAAGAACCAGCTGACTATTGGTCATATTGGGCCCATTTTTATTGGCCCATAACCATGAGATTATCTAAACTAATTCCTACATTCCCCCTCAAGTTGAGGTTTGAAGAAATTCAAAACACTCAACTTGCAAAGTAACCTATTTTGTATATTTTTACTGACTGCTTTGGTAAGGAGATCTGCTTCTTGATTGGCAGATTTTACATGTCTCAAATCAATCAACCTGTTGAGCAATTTCTCTCTAACAAAATGCAAATCTATTTCAATATGCTTGGTTCTCTCATGGAAGACTGGATTATTTGCAATATGAATTGCTGCTTTGCTGTCACAATGCACTTTCACAGGTTCCTGGTGCTTTATGTTCAGTTCATTAAGCAGCCCTTTAACCCACACAACCTCAGAAACTGCTGATCCAAGAGCCCTATATTCAGCCTCTGCAGAAGACCTTGAAACCGTTGGTTGCTTCTATGTCCTCCACACAATAAGTGATCCTCCCAGCTTCAGAAGATAACCTGTTACTGACCTTCTGGTGCTTGCACATGCCCCCCAATCTGAATCGCAGAAGCATTCAAGCCCCAGTTTCCCTTTTGAGCTGATGAGGATGCACAATCCTGGACTCTGCTTCAAATATCGCACAATATTTAGAGCTGCTGCCATATGAGCTTTAGTTGGACAATGCATAAATTGGCTTAGTCCCTGTACAGCAAAGCAAATGTTAGGTCTAGTAACAGTTAGATATATCAACCTCCCTATTAACCTCCTATATTTTTCAGGATGTTTCAAGAGGTCTTCTTTTCTATCCTTTCCTTCCTCATATGCTCTTAATCTCAGGTTTGGTGTCATTGGCAAATTGAGTGGCTTGCATCCACTCATACCTACATCAGAGAGGAGATCCAACACATACTTTCGCTGTGACAAGACAATCCCTTCATCAGATCTAGCCATTTCAATTCCCAAAAAATATTTCATATCCCCTAGGTCTTTAATCTTAAAATTTTCATGCAAAAAACCTTTTACCTCATCAATTCTATTGTTCGAACTACCAGTGATAAGCAAATCATCAACATATACAAGCACCAATACAATACCATCATTAAAAGTCTTAATAAAGAGAGAATAATCATGTCTACTTTGTTTAAAACCACACTGAAGAAGTGTTGTAGTCAGTTTCTGATTCCATTGTCTTGAAGCCTGCTTCAAGCCATAGAGAGATTTCTTTAGTCTACACACCATATTCTCCCCCTTACTTGGAAACCCTTGGGGTATAGACATGTAGACCTCCTCATCTAAATCTCCCTGTAAGAAGGCATTATGCACATCCATATGAAAAATATTCCAGTTATTAACAGCTGCAATTTTTAGAATAATTCTTACAGTAGCCATTTTAATTACTGGTGAGAATGTGTCATGATAATCAATTCCCTCTCGCTGAGTATAACCCTTTGCCACTAAACGTGCCTTATATTTATCTACCTCTCCATTAGACTTATATTTGACCTTGAAAACCCATTTACTTCCTATTGGTCTTTTTTCTTTAGGGAGGGGCACTATGTCCCATGTCCCATTTCTCTCCAGTGCTTCTATCTCTAAATTCATTGCTTTAATCCATTGTGGGTCCTTCACTGCTTCTTCATAAGTACGTGGTTCTATAATAGAGTCTATACTCATTAAAAAACAAAAATGTGAGGGTGACACATGAGCATAATCCAAATAATGTGAAATTGGGTATAAACAATTACTTCCCTTTCCACGAGTGTTATCTTGGGCAGCCAAATTGCACACGTAGTCTTTGGCCCAAATTGGAGGCCTCCTATCCCTATGGGTATGTGAGATAGATGAGGGAACCATAGCTGGATCTCCTAATGGATGTCCATCATCATGTCCAGCAGATGCTGCACCATTTTCTTCATTTTGAATGATTCATGTGGTGTTTTTGCTGCTGGCAGAATCTGTACAAGCAGATGATTCATCCTCAAAGGCATCAAAATAGAACATATGTTTGAAATCATGTTGAACTCCCCCTTAGTCAGTAGGCATGCTATCTCGGAAAGGAAATTTATCCTCAAAAAAGGTAACATGCCTGCTGACCATAAGTTTATTAGAGAGGAGATCAAGCAGCAAAAAACCTTTCTGACCAAATGGATATCCTAAGAAAACACAAGCACGGGATCGAGGTTGGAACTTATCATGAACAGTAAGATCAGTGGCATAAGCCAAACAGCCAAAAACATGCAAATTATCAAAACCAGGTGCAGATCCATACAACTTTTCATAAGGTGTTTTAAAAGAAAGAATACGAGAAGGTATACGATTCACTAGATAAGCAGCCATTTGAACGCACTCACCCCAATAGTGGATAGGTATCCCAGAATGTATAATTAAGCTACGAGAGATTTGCATTAAAGTACGATGCTTACGCTCCACTATACCATTTTGTTGAGGGGTATAAGGGCAAGTGGTTTCATGGACAACCCCTTTCTCCAAAAGAAAATTTTTTAAGGTATTATTGACAAACTCAGTACCATTATCGGTGCGGACACGCTTAATAGAAGATGAAAACTGAGTTGTAACATAGGAAAAAAAGTTTTTAATATGCAACATAACATCAGACTTATGGTGCATCAGGAAGATCCAAGTGGCCCTTGAAAAATCATCAACAATGGTCAAAAAGAATTGGTATCCTTGGTGTGTTGGGGTCTTGTAAGGCCCCCACACATCCATGTGGAGCAAGTCAAAACAACACTGAGTTTTGATACAGCTAGGAGCAAAAGGTAATTTTGTTTGTTTAGAACGCAGGCAAACATCACGTGAATCATTTGGTGTATAGAAGTCAGATACAATGTTCAAGTGCTTCAAAACTGAATAAGGTGCATGTCCCAATCGATGGTGTAACAGTTTTACAATATTGAATTCATGAGCACCAATGTTTGCATTCACAAAAGAAGGAAAAACAGAAGGTAAAATAGTTGAGACAGCAGGATTACTATCATCATCACATTGTAGGATGTAAAGTCCATCAACCAATCTACCAGTCGCCTTCATCTTTCCACCCCGAAGGCCCTGCATTATACAACAATCAGGGAAGAATGCAACCATACATTGTTGTTCTTTAGTTAGTTTGGATACAGATATTAAGTTGAATTGCAACCGTGGAGCATACAAGACATTGTCCAACTTAAAACCATTTGAAAAAAAAACTGATCCTACGCGTAACACCTATCCTATCACCATTGGGAATTCTAATGTTTGCTATGGGTCCATTATATGCTTCATATTTGGTAAACAAATGTAAGTTACTAACTAAATGTGTTGTGGCTCCAGAATCAATTACCCAATTAGTATGTGTATTCTTACAAGGGGAAGAGACACTCAAATCTGTGCCCGTGAGGGCAAGTCCTCCATCTGCTGCATTTGCGTCCTTTCTCAAGAAATCAAGGAGTCTTTCATATTGTTCTTGAGTCAGCGAAGGAGTCACTACACTTGCTGTGACATCAGTTCCTTCTTTACCAACAGATTGGCTCAAATTGACAGTGTCATCCATGTATTTTCCTTTATTCCTTTTAAACTCAGGAGGGAAGCCTACAAGACGCCAACATCTCTCTTTAACGTGACCCTTCCTGTTACAATGGGTGCACTGAGGTGGTGTCCCACTTCTTCCTTTTCCTTGACCACGGCCCCTTCCCTTGGCAGCCATGGCCAAACCATCTACAGAGCCATCCTTTCCAGAACTCACAATGACCCTCTGTGCCTCATCCTCAGCAATCATAGCAAAGGCTTGGTTGACACTTGGAAGAGGGCTCATTAATAAAATATGACTACGAGCCCCAGCATAAGTCTCGTTCAGCCCTACAAGAAACTGGAGTAATTTTTGTTGTTGCGTACGTTCTGCATACACCTTAGCAGTATCACACGTGCAAGATGGCAGAGGCAATATCGCAGACTGCTCTTCCCATAATTCTCTCAATCTGGTGTAGTAACTTGTAACCATGGAAGATCCTTGTCGCAAGTCAGAAATCTCACGATGAAGGGTAAAAATTCAGGATCCCGTTACCTTGTCAAAACGTTCTTGAAGATCTACCCAAACTGACCTGGCATCTTGAAGGAAGATCAGACTGGTCTGCAACTCTTGTGACACCGAGTTAAGGATCCAAGATAACACCACAGCATTGCATCTATCCCATTGATCTTGCAGCACCTCTTCTTGTGCGTTTCTGGTGCAAGAACCATCAATAAATCCTAATTTGTGTTTCCCCTGTAACGCTAATCGCATAGCCCGACTCCAAATCGTGTAGTTAGCGCCTCCTGTGAGTGCTTGAGAAACGATCGGCGTACCTTGCATGTCTGATGGGTGAAGAAAGAGGGGATGGTTGAACTTGACCCCAAAAACGCCAGACTCACTCCCATCCTTTTTTTCTGCCATTCTTCGGTCCACTGGAGGTGCAGAGGTGAGGATACTTGCTGCTGTCAAGGGTGAAGGCAAGTCGCGAATGAAATCTTGACAGATCTGGGGCCTTCGAGTAAGGAGAAATCCCTAGCTGAGGGTAAAAGCGAGTAGTACTGTTGCGTTCTTGACGAGTCTGACAGAAAGAATCGAGGTGTGGAGATCTTTATGAGTCTTGAATTAAAAAAAAATCTCAACGGGTCGGGTGGCTGCGTGAGTGCTTGGTTTCCAGATCAAGAATGAATCTTGGATATGCGTCACGATCCAACAACAGACTGAGGTGATAAAAACAGTGTCACCACTGTTTGTGGTGGCTTTTTTTGCCTTTTTTTTCTTTATTGGGGGGCTGATTTCCCCAACGTTGGGCTTGCTATAGCTTCAGCCAAGATGATGGACCAGGACTTCAGTTGCTCTGATACCATGATGAGCACTAAACTACTGAATAATCCTTACACTTTTCTCATTCAACAAAAGAGAATACAAAGTCCATACTCTGTTCGTTCACAACACCAGTACATATATAGTGCAGAAGCAAGAAGGAAAGAACCAGCTGACTATTGGTCCTATTGGGCCCATTTTTATTGGCCCATAACCATGAGATTATTTAAACTAATTCCTACAGTCTCCCACTCAGAAATCATCCCAGAAGCGGATGGTGTTGCCATTCCCTACTGCCCATTTTAAAGCAATGATAGTATCATCCCAAACTGAATGCAGGTTTTTCCATAAGTAGGAGACATTCCTAGGTTGAGATGTTCCATAGGGGCCCTCTCTCCCACCACACTTTGCTTGCAGCAGCTGCACCCAGCACCCAGAGCAGTTCAGGCCTGGTCACGATAGAGTGGACAAGTTTCATGAGAAACATGTCATGTTTCACGCCATTTAAATAAGGGGATTCCCTGGTTACCATCCATTGTACCCCAGACAAATTGTTTGATGAAGCTTTGCAAGGGTGATAGAAGGAATCCTTGTGGACTGTGGTTTGCATGGTGTAAAATGGCAAAGTTGAGCGCACTGATGGAGATAGAGTTATCCTCCCCGCCAAATTAAAGATAGAGAAGAGATTGCACTTTCCATCCCGACAGGCTAGACCTTACCTTATCCCCAAGGTAACTGTGTGTCCTTGGCAACCCGGCTATGCAACAATGGAACCCCCAGATATCGGCTAAGTTATCTGTCTCTTGGAATCCAAGTTGATTGCAAATGTTATGCGATGTCGAGGTTTGTCTACATTCTCAGAGAATAATACTCTAAAAAATTTGAACGGTAGGTTTGATTACCATTAAAAAAATTTAGACCAATTTTTATAAAGGAAGTTAAGCAAAAAGTGGTTTGAACTACTTAAATGATCTCAAAATGAAGCCATAAACCCTAAAATATACCAACTAGTTAATAGTGTCAAGGGAGGATTAATGACTTACTAAATATGCACAATTATTAATTGATTATAGTTAAATTTGGATTCTTATTAATTAATTATTGCTAATTTGTACCTTTAAAAAGTTAATTATGTTGAATGCTTCTAACCAATAATTTTGTTGCTAAATTTGCATATTTACCATATAATTATGCTTAGTAGATTTTTTTCATTTACTAATTTAGATTAAATTATTCCCATTAATATATATAATAGTGATGCTTTAATTATATTTATTCTTGCTATCAATAAAAATAATCATTTTGTTATATTTGTATTAAGAGTATTATGTTCATTTAATCTTCTCTCTTTCCCATTATCTTATGTTCAACCTATTAAACATAAATTTTCTCATCAGCTTATTTTTCCTTTCACTGCACACCAAACGTGTTATCCTTTCATTTTATGATCTTCTCTTGCATTTCCTTCAAAAGCAATTCTTCATGCCAAACGTCTTTACTCCTTCATATTTTTAGTTATATCTATGCTTTGATTTTTATGTTTTTGGGCTCATTTGGGAGTTTATTTCAAAATCTAAATTTTGTTCAAATGCTCACATTTTTTCAAAACCTAGGTTTGAAACTTAGATTTTGAAAAATTCATTTTCTTGTTAAATCACACACACACACTCGTAATAAATTTTCTCTTCTTCCTGTTGGCAAAAAAATTTCTCTTTTTTTCTTTCTCTTTTTCCTCTTTCCAACTTATGTTTTGCCAGAATCCATAAAAACTACTCTCACCATAACTTCCCAAATATAATCATATTTTCAAAACTTAGATTTTACCTCGAAATCTGTAAAAACAATTATCTCAAAATATATTCTTCAAAACTATGTTTTACCTCAAACTCTGTAAAACTATTATTCATCATACTTCCAAACAAGCTCTTAGTCTATCCAAACCAATTTTAGAAGAATTAATTTCCTTTTTAATTCTTAACCCTCTTACGGATCGATAATAAACATAGCTTTCAATTATGCACTTTACAAACGAGGACGAAAAAGAAAACATAACAATCAAACAAATAGAGGCCGTGAGATTGGACTTTAATATAAAAAGACAATTCATTACAAAAGGGAATAAAACGATCTTGGGCCTAATCTAAGTAAGCCCATTATAAACTCCCATGGCACAAGAAAATCGTAGTCCAAGAGAGAACATACAAACAAAATGGGCCAAGTGAAGATGAAGCAGCCCAAACTAGAAACAGAAGGTAATAAACATGTACCCATCATCCGTGGGTTCAACTAACAAAAAGATTGGGTTAGTACTCTCACCTAAAGGGAGAAGGTTCTATCCTGGGGAGTGCCAATTTGTTGTGGCTCCAGTCGTGGCGTTTGGGGAGACATCACCACAGCTTAGTGAAGCTGGGTAGACCTACCTATGTGGCTAGAATTAAAGGGCTTGTTTGACATGCTCCAGTGCCTACAGGGATATGCCTCAGTGGATCATGAGTTAGGTGCCTTGCCTTTGGATCATGGGTGAGCCCAACCCCTTTTCTAAAATTTGTGTATAAAAAAAAGAAGGTAATAAGCATGTATCAATGGGGCTGAATCTAGTAGAATGAGGTAATTCCTCAAATGTGATAAACTAATGTTCAAATCTTTAATAAAAAAGATTCTTACATTTAACACGTAACTTTGCTCAAAATAAAATTATCTTTAATAGAAGAATACTGATTATTAGAAAAGGGGAGGGGGGAAGCATGTAAATAACTCCATTAGGTGTAGGGGTTCCACTAATGTTATTGAAATGCTTACCTATGTGGTCAGAGAGGATATAGATAATTGTGTTGAAATATAGCCTAGGTCACATGATAGGCGTGACACATACACATACGCTTGTTTGGTGGAACATTTCTAAAAGATAAACGCACGCTCAACATTGTTTTTTTCGTAAAATGAGATAATCTCCTCCTAATGAGGATTGGAGTCACTCCATCTGTCTTCAGCAATGAGGCTATAAGCGGACTTGACTGAAAATTCTCACGAGCCTTCCTTGCTCCAGTAGAGCTGATCCGGAATAACAGTAATCTGAGGTGGAGACATTTTTGGATCTGCATTAAAACATCGGTGGGCATAAAGTGTTCAAACTCTCCCAACTTCCATTGACCAGAGGCATCAACAAAACTGCTCAGTGGCATCTGCAGTTCAGAATCAGCAAGAGGGTGAGAGCTTACGAGGCTTAGAGGCCCAAGGTCTCCCACCCAGAAATCATCCCAGAAACGGATAATGTTGCCATTCCCTACTGCCCATTTTAAGGCAATGATAGTATCATCCCAAACTGAATGCAGTTTTTTCCTTAAGTAGGAGACATTCCTAGGTTGAGATGTTCGATAGGGGCCCTCTCTCCCACCATACTTTGTTTGCAGCACCTGCACCCAGAGGAGTTTGGGCTTGGTCACGATAGAGTGGCTGGACAAGTTTCATGAGAAAAGCTGAGTTTTGCTTCTTAAGATCTTTAGGTCCGCATCCCCCTGTGCAACTTAGGTTGTCATATGTTACTCCATTTAAGTAAGGGGACTCCCCGGTGGCCATCCATTGTACCCCAGACAAATTGTTTGATGAAGCTTTGAAGCTTTGGAAGGGTGATTGAAGGAATCCTTGTGGTTTGCATGGTGTTAAAATGGCAAAGTTGAGAGCACTGATTCAGATAGAGTTATCCTCCCCGCCAAAGAAAGAGATTGCACTTTCCATCCCAAAAGGCTAGACCTTACCTTATCCCTAAGGTAACAGTATGTGTCCTTGGGAACCCGGCTAATCGGCTATGAAACCATGGAACCCCCAGGTATCGGCCTAAGTTATATGTCTCCTGGAATCCAAGTTGATTGCAAATGTTATGCGATGTCGAGGCCGAGACTTCTTAGAGAATAAGACTTTAAAAAATTTGAAAGTAAAATAGTAGTTTTAATTACTATGATGAGAAAAAAAATTATTTAGATAAATTTTATAAAGGAAGTTAAGTAAAAAGAACTAGTTTTAACTACTTAAATGATGCCAAAATGAAGCCATAAACCTTAAAATATATCAACTAGTTAATAGTGTTAAGGGAGGATTAATGATATTGTTAAATATATACCCTTATTAATTGATTATAATTAAATTTGCACTTTTATTAATTAATTATTGTCAAATTTGCACCCTTAAAAAGTTAATTATACTGGATGCTTCTAACCAATAAATTCATTGCTAAATTTGCACATTTACCATATAAGTATACTTAATAGATTTTTTCCATTTACTAATGTAGATTAAATTATTCCCATTAATATAAACAATAGTGATGCTTTAATTATATCTTATTCTTGATATTAATAAAAATAATGATTTTGTTAGTTTTGTATCAAGGGTACTATGTTCATTTAATCTTCTCCCTCCCATTATCTTATGTTGAACCTATTAAACATAAATTTTCTCATCAGGTTATTTTTCCTTTCATTGCACACAAAACATGTTATCCTTTCATTTTATTATCTTCTCTTGCATTTCCTTCAAAAGCAATTCTTCATGCCAAACGTGTTTACTCATTCATATTTTGAGTTATCTCTATGCTTTGATTTTTATGTTTTTGGGTGGTTTGGGAATCTATTTCAAAATCTAACTTTTGTTCAACTACTCGCATTTTTTCAAAATCTAAGTTTCACTATTTTCTTGTCAAATCGCACACTCTCTAATTATAAATTTTCTCTTTTCTCTTTTCTTGTTTTTCTTGTCCTTTTCTTTTCTCTTTCCAAATTACATTTTGCCTTAAAATCTGTAAAAGGCATTCTCATCATAACTTCCCAACACACAATCACATTTTTAAAACTTAGGTTTTATTTCAGAATCCGTAAAAATTATTTTTTTAAAATCTATTGCCCAAAACATATGTTTTGTCTGGAACTCTTAATAATTATCTTTCATGAAACTTCCGAACAAGCTCTTAATCTATCAAAACCAATTTTAGAAGAATTAATTTCCTTTTTAATTCTTAACCCTCTTACGGATCGATAATAAACATAGATTTCAATTAGGCACTTTACAAACGAGGACGAAAAAGAAAACATAATAATCAAACAAATAGAGGCCGTGATATTGGACTTTAATATAAAAAGACAATTCATTGCAGAAGGGAATAAAACATTGGAAAACGATCTTGGGCCTAATCTAAGTAAGCCCATTATAAACTCCCATGGCACAAGAAAATCATAGTCCAAGAGAGAACATACAAACAAAATGGGCCAAGTGAAGATGAAGCAGCCCAAACTAGAAACAGAAGGTAATAAACATGTATCATCGTCCGTGGATTCAACTGGCAAAAGGATTGAGCTAGTACTTTCACCTAAAGGGAGAGGGTTCAATCCTGAGAAGTGCCACTTTGTTGTGGCTCCGGTCGTGGCGTTTGGAGAGGCATCACCACAGCTTAGTGAATTTAGTTAGACCTACCTGTGTGGCCAGAATTAAAGGGCTTGCTTGACATGCTCAAATGCCTACAGTGACAGGCTCCAGTGGATCATGAGTTAGGTGCCCTATCCTTGGATCATAGGTGAGCCCAACCCCTTTCCTAAAATTTATGTTTAAAAAAAAGGAAGGTAATAAGCATGTATCAATGGGGTTGAATCTATTAGAATGAGGTAATTCCTCAAATGTGATAAATTAATGTTCAAATCTTTAATAAAAAAGATTCTTACATTTAACACGTGACATTGCTCGAAATAAAATTATCTTTAATAGAAGAATACTGATGATTAGGGGGGGAGCATGTAAATAACTCCATTAGGTGTAGGGGTTCCACTAATGTTATTGAAATGCATACCTATGCGGTCAGAGAGGAGGTAGATAATTGTGTTGAAATATAGCCTAGGTCACATGATAGACGTGACACATAAGCATACGTTTGTTTGGCGGAGCGTTTCTAAAAGATAAACGTACGTTCAATATTATTTTTCGTAAAACGAGATAACCTTCTTCACATATTTATCTCGATTTACGTAAAAGTACTTCTATACTACGTTCACAAACAGACATACAAACTTGTATATAAACACACTCGCACACATCTTTTTTTATTCAAAATTCTATGTCGTTTGCCTATTATTATATTTTGAAAATTTGCAATCAAATACTTATTTTTCAATGTTTAATTGAATCGTTTTATTATCTTGATCATCTTGACCATTCAATTTACTAACATATTAAAACGATTTAATTAAACAATAAACACATGAACTGCATGTTAAAATGGTTCCGTGTTGAACTCGGAAGTTTCATTTGAATACAGGGAATATTCGCTTATTTTAAATAAGTACATGAAAATACTTTTTAAAGTGATTTTAGATGTGTTTGAGAATCATTTTGAAAGGGTTAAAATGCATTCACAGCCCAAAATGCATTCTCCAACAGCCGTGCGGTGTTTAGGAGAGGCGGGAAGTAAAATGCATTAGGGTAAGAAGGAGAAAAAACTCATTTCATCCAAAATGCATTACAAGTTGTGGCATGGGATAATTCAGGTCACTACTTAGATATGAAAATTTCATGTTGCGACTTAAGACATTCTAACTACTTTTTATTATTTTTATTTTTCACTAATTTTATCACAATATAAAAAATTATATTATTTAATGAGATTCATTTTCTTTTAAGTCACTTTCTATTAAAAGTCACTTTTACAACGTTTATCCACACAAGTTTTCCTTTTTCAAAATGCGTTCTTGACAAAAGTCATTTTCTCAACGATTATCCGAGCCGGATATTTTCCAAACAAGCAATATTTAAGTGATTTTGAGTTTTCCTCTGGTCCCAATTGCTATTTAAGTTATCTTACTAGTATTTTATTATTTATTTCCTATTTTTCTATATTTTAACTCTCATAAATACTTTGTATGTTTGGGAATTCGTTGGGAAAATTGAATTTACAGATTTCAAGATGCTTTTTACGAATTTCAAGATGTTTTTTACGGATTTCAAAATACATTTTATCTTGATTTACGTATACCGATAAGGTAAAAAATGTTCCAAACACGCACGCTATCTTCTTGGTAGTAGAGACAACTTACTTTTTAGAAAGATTGATAGAATTTAATAAAATACTTAAAAAGTATTTAAATTAATTATTTTTTAAAATTAATTTTCTTGAATTAGAGGTTGATATATGTATATAACAGAATTAAATATATTTAAGTAATATATTTAATTGTTTTATCTCAGGGGAAATGTCATGGGTTCTCTTTCAG
>JANTPZ010005879.1:0-25300 GCA_025593235.1 Vachellia pachyceras
TCTGCATCTTTCCTACAGTATTTACCAGAAGAAAAATTAAAATTAAGCTTCACCAGGAAAACAACAGATGTTGAGGACAGAAAAATAAGTGTGATAAACGATACATTGGCGTTCTGGCAGTATTGACATCAGCAACAGAAGCACCATCCACGTTCGAATCTGATGGTGTGACAGTATTTGCAGGTGCTTCAACTTCATCCACATTTGTTCTGTTAATAGGAGTCACAGCAGGAGAGGCAGATGATCCAGGAGTTGTCTCGTGATGATGATTACTGGCAGCCATTGTAACAACAGGAGCAACTGAAATAGGACTTGTTGGTTCTCCTTGACCAGTTAAAGATGAATTATCTGCCAACGGTGCTGCTTCAACTACAGTGGGAGATGTTGAATGTTGAGCATGAGAATGCAGTACTGCATTGGGTTCTGTTCCATTGACAACAGCCTTTCCAATTTGTTCACGGGCCAACTTCAAGCATAAAATGTACAGAAAAGAAACATGAGTAATAAAAACAAGGGACAGAAAATAATAGAGCAGTTAAACATGACATTGTTTTCAAGGGAGGAGACCTTCAGTTCTTCAGGGATTGTCCATTTTGATTCCTTGGTGACTTTGTTGTAGTAATACCTATAGAACATTCATAAAAAACAGAAAAAGTTAGGGACCAACTTCATAAAACAGAAACATAAATGACTCATCTTCAAAAACAGAACCCACTTTCTTCCATCAGGACTAGTATACTCCTTCCAATTGGTTGATGCATCTGCCCTCTGATAGAACGATAAGAATCAAATAAGCAGATGAGAATGCTAACCTCACAAGAGAAATCCTTCCGAAAAAACACAAAAAGAAAGTCCATATCTTACAAAAATTTCAATAGAGCAAGAATGGGGGAAAAAGAACATCTATCTCAGGGTATTGCAATGCAAGTTTAAGAGGCAATCAACACGATAGGCCAACTCACATGACAAAGAAACCAGGCCTATCTAATTTCCATCCTTTCATTATCCCCATTCCCAGGCAAGTGTGGAAACGATTTTGTGAAATTGTACTCTTCATTGTTCTGGCACCTTGAGCAGAAACTCCCGAAATTATTGCATTTGGGTGGCTTTTGAACATGTGTTTATGTCGTAATGAATTTCTCTATTTAGGAGAAACATTGAACAAAACTGGTAGTAATAATTGGTAGTAATCGTTTGAAGCTATTTTCTGAGCATTCAGCTTCCCCAATGTCATTAATTCTCATCCTCCTTGGGCAATCATAGGATAACATTCAAATGAACCAAATCATTTCACCAGCATCCTATCGAGCAACTTGTTACCCACAATACTTTCTAGAAACCAGAATGGTAAATAGCTTGTAACAAGGTGGGGGGTTTAGTACTGGCACGTCTGCTTCTTAGGTATAGCACTATAACTTACACCAAAACCCATAAATATCTCCAATGGACTACATTCACATGTATTATTTATTGTATACCAATTCTTTTATCCTAAAACCAGACATATAATTCACAAAAGTAAAGTGAACACAGCAAAATACAAGGAAATCCAATAATTGCCACATTCAGAAAACCCAGCTTTTAAGGTGCAGACCCAGCATGCCAAAAGATAAAGACTCAAATAACATTATTTTGATAAATGAAAACATATAATGAAACTGGTGGCTCTTAAGCATATCAAGATTTTATAAACTATCATACTTTTTTCAAGTCATGAGAAACTTTTCAACGAAAAAATTAATCATCAAAATGGCAATACAATGATAGAGTTTACTAACATTCAAGCAATATAGTACGGAGAGCAAGCAGCAAAGACCCACAGCATATCCTACCTCTCAATAGAGTAGCACGGCAGGTACCTGTAAGCATCTTTAGAGCTATGGAAGTCACACGTGTAGATTTGGATAAATCATACGAAAGAAGTGAATTTCCAGAGGCATTAAAGAGATCATCAGCTTTGAAATGCTGGGAATGATACACATGACATCATATGCTTAAATTTTTTACCAAAACAAACGTCCTAAGACATTTACCTAAAGGTAGATGAATGAGAATTGAGAGACATATGTCATTGGAATTTGCCCGAGAATTGACACACATTTCTCATGATTAAAATTGAATCAAAAAAGGATGTCTACCACTCTAATGATTTTACCCATACAATTTGTGGTCTTGACAAATGAAGCACCGATACCTCAACAAGGCACAATATCGTGTCTGATATGTATCCACGACTTGTATCAAGTACAACACAAAACTAAATTTTGCATTTAAACACTACATATTTTATCATGTTAGCATCCGTAGTGTCATGTTACATCTCCCTATTAATATCTATGCTTCTTAGGTATTGATAACATTTGAAATTGTTCATCAAAATGGAAGAAGATAGTATTCAACTTATGTAGAAATCACACTTCAGAGAGAAATAAGCCAATCACAATAGAAGAGATAAAAAGGGGCCAAATTATTTTCATAAATATAAACCAAAACAAGGAGAGTTGACCATTCTATATAGTGTATAGATGGAACACTGGAGAAAAGTAAATATTTTTTAAATATCAAGAACCCCAACCAACAAAGCAAGGAATGAAAACCCAAAACACAGATTTCATTAATAATAAATGCACCAACTTCCACCATTCTTTCTCTCTATTAGGCAAAACTTTATCTGAGATTAAAAAACCCATTATATGAAATAGGAAATTCTTCCACAGCATCATCCACAAAAAAGGAAAGCAAGCAAATATCAGACAGCCCACCCCTCAATTGTCACAACACTGACCTCACAGTAAGATGTAAAACTCAAGACCGATGGCTGCCTGCCTGAGAGAAAACCCGAGCAGTAATGAGTAAGCTAATGGAGAAGACTATTTTCACCACACTTGGACAAAGAGGAAGCACATAACAATGAAACTAGAATATGTTCAGCCCAATTTAAATTGTTTTGAACCAAAACAGATATGTACTTGCCCTAACCTCCACTAGCAACAATGAATAAAACCCACGATATGACCAACAAGTCATTCAACACGAAAGAAAAATCAACCGTCAGACTCACCTCAATTGGTGTCATCAATTCGAAAGGCTTCTCCCAGCTAGATACTTTAGTCTTCTTATTGTAGTAAAATCTGAAGAATTGAAGTGTACGATTATGCAGTGAGGTGATTTATTGATAGTAAAAAAACTTTGTTAGAAGATTAAAAAGATTACAAGGACAGATGACGAGATACCCTCAGGGAAAAGAAACTACAGTAAAATAAAACTGGTAGATACAGACCATAAAACAATCATCAAAATCACATGTAAGCACTATTGGTAATACAAAGGAGAGAAAATTGTGGGGATCCGTATTGATATATATTCCTGGATATTCCTTTTTCAGACAATTCAATAAAATACCTTTCATTTATCTAAAACCATTTCAGTGGGAGAAAGAAGAACCAGATCCATATCATTATAAAACAAGCTATGCTGATTCAATATAACAAGTTATATTGACCATATATTGGTGGCAGGTCTTACTGAAATAAGCTTTGGTTGTTAAATCGAGTATCTAGCAAAAGATGTATAGTAAAGATAACTTTTTGGCTTCTGAAAACTAAATATTCAACTAAGAATGATCAAGATCAACTATGTCAAGAGTATACTGCACGATAAGGGACTAGTAAATTATAAAATATTATAGTAAGATATCATTATAACGTAAATATTTTTTTTATTTATTAGTTTATTTGAATAGATAAATAAAGATGCAAAAATAACATTTACTTTTATATTATTAAACTTAAAATTAAAAAATAAAACTTTTTAAATTATCCAAGTTTAATTATCTCATAAATTTCCTGGCCGAGAAGAATTTTCATAAATTAAACCTCATCTATTGTAAGGGACATATTATTATATATTAAATATAATAAAACGTAGGGTTCTCATCAACAGCGCTTCTGGCTAGCATCAGAATTCTTTCAATCTCTGCCGACTCCATACATGGCTATTGTCTTCCCTATTTATAATAGAAATATTAGCCAAAAGCCTTAATTGCTCCTTTTGTCCCAACTCCCCAGCTACCCACATCCTACTTCCCTAATCACTCTTAATCCCACATAACATTCACATAGACAAAAATTAGTTTTTCAATTGCAGGCTCTGTCACTCAGCTGTCAACAGCATTAGTAACCTAGGGAAAAAAAAAGCATTTTAATCTTTTTACCTCCTTCCATTAGCTGAAGTATGCTCAATCCAATCCGTCGACCCATCCTTAGCAGAATCTAGCAGGAAATTTGTTGCCTGAAGTTAACAAAATTTTTGGAAATAATTAATATATTAACACATACAATACGTAGGCAAAGAGATTCTAGTGATGTGACAGGCAAAACTCAATATAAATTTAGAATAAGACTCGTACTGAAGGTGCAACAGATGGAATTGAAGGTTGTTCACCGCTGCTCGGAAGAGAAGTACCAGAGGCAGTGCTCATGACTCTAAGCTGTTCCCCAGAAGAAACAGTGAGAGCTTGGGTTTGAGAAGCAGGCTGATATTGGCCGACGGCACTAAAATTACTTTGTACTTGACCATAAGAAGATGGTGCATACTGCACAAGTTCAATCCTTCAGTTAGCACTCATACATGGGGTTCTTATCCACCACAAACATACACCAAAACTTTACCATATACGATGAAGAGAGAGGCAATCCAGAGCCACCTAAACCAGGAGTATAACAATTAGGGGTTTGAGAATCAGACTGATGCACCATTGATTCAGATGGAATTGGCATATTTGGCCGAGCAACAGGCAATGGAATCGCCTGTGATGGCAGCGGTAACTGCTGCCCCGGTCTTGGAGGCATCTGTTGAATTGGTTGAACAAACTGGGATTGCTGATTTTGAGAAGGCATTCCAACATTCATTAGGGGAACACCAGGGCCAATAGGTGGATAGTGTTGGGAAATGAATTGCTGTGGTGGCTGAGCAGGAACTGCAGGGCGGAACTGTGGCAACAACCAACAAGTAGGTTTATATAAAATTATGTCATTTTAACATAGAGTTGTTGACCACTGTAAGAAAATACGCATTACTTGAAGAGACATTGGAGGAGCAAAATTGCGAGGGGGATCCACTGAACCCATCATAGTAGGCCGGAGAGGCTTCCACCAAAAAAATAATTAATAAGGATTAAACAGAAACTAGATATATAAGAATAAAACAGAAGACGAAACTAAAAATAGGAAAAAACCTGTTAGACACAACTGATAAAATAGAGGATTTCAAAGCACACATTTGATTGTATTCAATATTAATTAAAATCAATTATCATACAGTAATTTTACTTAATAATTAAGTGGGCCCTCACGCATTGCAGTATTTTATAAATACACTGCACTGTTCACAACGTTAAAAGTGCAACATGCAACAAATTTTATATTTTATACTAATATTAATATTGATGATATTGCCGAAAACAACATATAAAAACTGAATAATTATGTAGCTAGCATTGATTACCAATTTATCATGCTTCAAAGAATTCAAACCGAAAATTCACTAGTTCACAGGTATGGGATAATAATAGTACGAGTTTCCCACCAGACTAACATGGAATACCCCTCTCCTGTATGCCAATAACCACAATAATAAACTAGCATATTCAGTCATACAAAGGCCAATTACTCGTCAACGGGTGTGTTTGGGAAGTCCATTGGGAGAAATGAGTTTACAAATTCCGAGGTATTTTGCGGATTTCAAGATAGTTTTATGGATTTCGAGATGGTTTTTACAGATTTTGAGATGGTTTTATATTGGAATGTGTGTACTATTTGGGAAACAGTGTTCCCAAACAAGCACAGCGTATTAAAAGGATAGCATGGCCACAGCCATCATGACAGAGGACTTAACATTGTAAATGTCTACCTATATATCAAAGTCACAAGTCCCAAATACATAAGTTTGGCAAATCACGTTTGCGCAAGTTAAGACAAAACCCCTCTCACATATTTCCCTCGGCTTATGTGAAATCATTCTCCCAACTGACATACACAATGTAATTGAAAATTCTCAAAGATTTATATTCATCAAGCATAAAACTGCAACACCATTGAAACTTCACCAGTATAAAAGGAAAAGTTAGGAAAAGTAATTCATTATAACATTCGAGGTGATGTTTTCTAGATACCATACCTGTAAACCAGGAAACTGAGGATTATTAGACATCTGCGCAGAGCACCAACCTTTACAAACTACTGCAATCAACACAGATGATGAGGTTCTATGTAGCCCCGAAAATTGCACTGTAAAGCTGCAAGAAAAAAGAGTTCTATATAATAGAAGTTGTCTTCTTCTTCTTCTTTTTTGAAATTATACAGGTTGAGAGAATATTAAATAGAATAGAAGAAAGAAAGTGCGTTTAGAAGTAGTAAAAATGTAATGACAATAATAAATCAGATATACAACTATCAAGTTCGGACAATAGAACACCCACGCAAAAAATAGCATGATCGCAATACTGCTTTTCAGACCGGGCAGAGTTTAATGTTCTTACTATGCTGACAAAAAAGCCGGTCCTCAGCTAGCACCACGATGGGATGATAAAAATCACAAGTTGTAGGCAGGGGTTAGTTATTGGAGACAGGCCAAAACAACGTATGGCTTGCTGATTACTGCATCAGCTTCCGCATGTGTGTGTCACTCCATTAGAACTAAAATGAGGAAATGGATACAGTCTACGGAGATGGAAATCGAAATCAACGTATATCGAGCAGTGCAACCATCACGCAGCTTTAAAAATTAACTTGACAACTAAAAATGAAACTTTAAAAACCCTGAAATCTTAATCTCCCAAATTCCAGAGAAACAAAAACAGTTTGCGCCCAGAAAACGAAATGGTATTCAGAAGAAGTTAAACTTGATAATACTTGATGAATATGAAAGCGGAAATTAAAGAGAAATCCACAGCACAAATGATTCTCAGGTGGCATGATAGATGAAGATGCGTAACACATACCAGTGATACAGTAATCAAGAGGCGGGATGTCGGATGAAAATTGCGAAGGGCTCAAATCGAGTTGGCTCCGAATCTCGCGATTGTTGGTTTGCTGGTGAAACCTAAGGGGAGCTGATGATTGACAGACACGAAGTAAAAACTCAAAAGATACTTCTCCAACTAAACGTGTTACTTTCTCGTATTGTCAGGTAGAGCTGCCCTTGAGAGTTTGGAGAACCCTGCCGTTTCTGAAGTTTTGCCCCTCTACCTCACTTTGATCAAGGATTAAGGAAAATTGGAATTTTTTTAACGTATGATCCTTCACCTCCTGTTTTTTTTTTAACTTTCAATCCGATTAAAGGGTCGCATATCTTTATTATTTGTTCACCAATAAAATTCGTATGAATCTTTTTATCTGGGATTATGCTCGTTGATATTCATACTAGTAAATAGTAATTTAGATAAGACAATTGCCATGCAGTAGCTGGATATTAGATTCTTTCCCCAATCCATCCAATCCCAGTTATTTAGAGTTCCAAAGCTTAAACCCATAACTAACATATTACACATGAGACAGATAAAGATACTAAACGTGATGTTATGTATTTAGTTGAGATATTATCGTGGCTTATGCTGCTGTATACATATAAACCGCTTCACCGTTAATGAGACTTTAAGTCTTATATTCGAGTCTTTACTTTACAAAAGGTAACATTAAGTAATTTGAATAAGTTAAATTAAATTGATAAAGACCAAAAATCAGTTTAGGACTTTTTTTCTGTAGTGCAAATATTCATCAGATTAGTTTCATTTCAGAATGACATTGGGATATATTTTGGAGACATTCCTACCTCGTAAGATATCGAATTGGTGTGTAGACCTGTATTAGAGAATAAACTTCTTTTAAAAAAGTTCTTGTCGTGAATTAGAATTGCCTCAAAAAATTATCCTAGATTGGTTTGGTGTGTGTTTAAAAAATCTGTTAAAAAAAAGGAGTTACAACTTCCGAAATAATTTTATAAATTTTAAACTAGTTTGTTCTTAACTGCATATTAAAGAGGGGTGTTTCTCAAACATGGATGCACTTTAACTTCAAACCTCGGCGTTCATGTGTACATGAAAATCTAAAAATAATGCTAAAGGCGACTCAGCACCCGTAACAATTGTTAGCACGGACGTTAAAAGAAAAAGTGAAAATAAGTCGGATGGCTTGTTAAATGTATTTAATATGGTCGATTTTTAAAAAAGATCATATCAAGATGTATTTAAAAGCTTGAATTTATAAATAGGTAACGATTGCTTCCTTTTAACATTGGGTCTGTAAACTTGCGAACATGCATGTTTAAGCATTTCAAAAATAAAATTATTTTTACATTATACATAAATTTATGGTATATAATGTTTTGATTCTTATATTATAATTTGAAGATATAATTGTGTTTTATACGCTATGTATACATTTTATATGCATTTTCAGGTAAAAAAAATTTATATACATTCAATCTTTTTGATAGGCTCTGGCCAAAAAAAAAAAAGAGAAAGAAAGTCGTGCAACAAGTCATAGGTAGGTTGCTGCAAAATTGGTCAGCCTAGTAATGATAAAGTTTGACTTGACATCTTTCCATCTTAATGGAAAGGGAACCCGAAGGTAGGAAGGAATTGATGTATAAGTGCATGTTTGAATTAACGATACAAATTACTTTTAATTTATAATTTATTATGTTAGTATGTGAGGTATTTTTCTCTTAACTGGCATAAAAATCCTTTTGTAACGTCATCCGAACATACCTTACAACATAGAATAACATTCATTTCCTTATTTTATAGGAATGGATTACTTCGATATACACTCCTTTCAAAAGTTGGCAGAAGTTTAATCTCTATTTGGAGATGCATGCCAAATATATATTTCAGCTTCCCTTATGATATTAAATTGCACTAATATATGTTAAGTGTTGTCTTTTCCTTTAAAAAACGATAGAAGATTTATTTAACATGTTTGACATAGTGTAAATGGTTGATATTCATGCTAGTGTGAACTAAAGTTTAAATTCTTATTAGAAAAGGTGTTCACAATTAATGAGTCCATTTAGAAATGCAGTGAAAAAATGTTTTTATGTAAGTCAAGGTAAACATGTGAAGGAGATTATCTCATTTCGCAAAAAGACACTGCTAAATTAACTTTTAGGAAGTTCATAAACATTGCCAAATCATACCAATATTAAATAACTACTAAATACACGTTGTTTGAAGAAAAAATGGCCGTGAGCCCTCACAAATACATGTATGTGTTGAACTTGTTTGGAACAACGTTTGGAAAAGTCAAACACACATTTAACAGTATTTTTCCGTAAAACGAGATGTGGAGGAGATTGTCTCGTTTTGCGAAAGCGGTGCAGAAGTACTTATGGATTTATTCACACAAGCCGAGACAAATATGTGGAGGAGATTGTTTTGTTTTGTCAAAAAACACTGTTGAACGTGCTTATGGCTACAAGCCAAGCGTTGCCAAATAAGCACAATTTCCTTCCTATATCTATCTCAATTTATATAAAAATATTTTTCTACTGTGTTTCTAAATTGACACACAGTCTACAACTAGGAAAAATTTAGTTCCTTCCTATTCATGTGTCTATGCTAATCTCTAATATATCTAAATCCCAACCACAGTTAAGGTAAGCATCTCTACACGTATACATGTCGCAACACTTGGAGTGACCTTTGCATCTTTGGTCCATCTCCACACTCCAATGGTAGCTGCTGACTCACTTTCAGCCGTCGGTGGAAGAAGTTATTGCGACTCGGCTCTATAATCACCGTTATGGTGTTTTCAGTCACAGTTCAATCTTCCCCGTTACTTCGAAATCCGCACTCTACGATTCCCCTGCCCAAATCCTCTCTTCGATTTCGTGATTCACGGATCATCGTCCTTCCTCAGCAGGCTTCAAGATCACGCATCCCTAATTTTCCTCAGGTTTGAGATATCTTTTGGGATTAAGTTCTTTTGATTTTGAAAATTCAGTTGTAATTGCGCTCTGATTTTGTTTCAGGAGGACGTTGATTTGGTAGATGATCCTCGCAAATGGAGACGCACTATCAATTCGGCACGCGGTGGCATCCACGATGACTACGAGGACGAGGGCAACGACGACAATGACGAGGAAGAAAGAAGTCTTGATCTATTGGTTAGGTTTCTTCGCAATATGTTCAAAAAGGTGTCAAGGAGAGCTAGAATGGTAGTTCGATCTGTTCTTCCGCAAGCCATTTCCACGAAGCTGGTAAGGATCATCATCCCAAGTTTTTGTTTTTTTTTCCTCCTTTCCGTTTTTATGGTGCCAACTGCTTTGTAAGTAAAGTATATTCTTCTCTAACTCCAGGTATTTTCCTAAAAACAGGTGATGAGATAGGAAAATGAATGTTAATGTAATATTTAGCTAGAGAACGCAATCACAATTAATTTATTTCAGTCACCCTCCCTCTCCTAATCACCAATCCTCACACCCAGCCTTCAAGCTCTGGCAGGGAATGTACACATCTACGGTACCCTTGTGGAGTCCTGTGGTTGAGTAATCTATACATCTATGGTACCCTACGACTTACAGGGCTTCTGTAACTCGTATATTTCTTAAATTGGACAATTTTCTCTGTTTGAGGTTGTGAGACATGGCAAGAAATTCGTGAATGTGTTAGGTCCAATTTTATAGTAAAACCATCATTTCCTCTCTTCAGATGCCTGGACTAAAACTGGATTTTATGACCAAGCAAGTCGCTTTCAACTTTCAAGTAAAAGTGAGACTTCTTTTATGGGTTAACTTTTCAGGTGGGTTTTTCTGTAAACGGCATACTTGTGCTAGCATGCTTGTGGATTTTTAAGGCATTTCTCGAGGTATTATTATTTTCATCTGTTTGAAATGGGCATGAATGTTGTCAAAAATGTTATTGCGGCCAATTCTAGTATCTAATGTGAACTAATTTAAGCATACTTTCTGCAATCAGAAGATATTCATTTGAATACTTGTATCTCTCTTTGTTATTTTAATGATATCTATGGAGATGCGCATGACAGAGGAAGAAGCTCCAAAGAGAATTAAAGGAGAGACCAAAGGATCAAATGATCATGAAGAGAAGAAAGCAAGAGATGAGGGTTTTATTATGTTTCTTTGTTTTCGAATGAAATGAACAAATAACAAATGAAGAATCTGGATTTCGTTACAGAAGACAAACAGAGAGGGTGAAGGTGAAACGCTTTCTTTTGTCCTATTGAGAGGCAAATGAAAGGAAATTGGGGATTTTGGACATGAGAGGAGCTACAATTATTGCTCATTAATTGTCAAAATAAATTATTAATGTGAAACTATAAAATTGATGTATATTAGCTTACTGTTTGTCAATGTTGGTTGGCACATGACTGATTAAATTAAGAAATCGCTGCATGAAAGAAATTCAAGTCCATAAACTTTTGGTGCTGATCAAGGCTGCAGGATGCCCCTTGGTGTGCATCTCTTTGTTACAAGGGCATTCCCTTGAACCGTTAGCTACTAACTAGCATTTAGAATGTTTGTTTCTTGCACTTTCAGTTTGTTTCTGTTATTCCCTGAGAGAATAAAAAAATAGTGGGTATTCGTTCCTTTTAGGATCTGATTGGTAGTTTTTAGCTAGAGCTTGTTTCCTATGGCATGTGATCTCTGCTCACACCAATAAACCCTAATTAAATTGTGTTTCGATGTCTTCTAATACTAATATAATAATGTAATTCAGACATTCAAAAACTCTAAATCCCTCCTGTCAACAGTTGGTTTACAGCACTTCACCAAATTAGAATTCTTAAAGGTTAATTTATCTGGAGGTAAACTCGTCTAAATAAAATGTGCATGCAGAATTTTGTTAAAATATGGCTGTGGATTTGTATTTTCATTTTTGGGTAGGAGTGGACAGCTATTATTCTTTTAGGCTTAGAGATTTTGGTTTAGTACCCCTTTTCAAGATTTATACTGGTTGTTCTTGCCTATTGATACTTGTAATTATTCAATGTAGGTAGTATGCACACTGGGAAGTGTAGTGTTTGTAAGCATTTTACTAATCCGAGGAGTGTGGTCTGGCGTCACTTATCTACAAGAAAACCGAAGCCAGAAAATCAACGAGCTTGATGAAGAGTTCCATCCATGGAATGGTGCGCAGCCTGTTAATTGACTTGGACAACCATTTTCCACTGTTGAATGGTTTGCAGCCCGTGACTTGAATTAAGAATAACAGTTTCCTTCAGAGAATAAGGAACTTAGAACAGAGGAATTTCAGAGATACTACAAAAATAAGCAGTAATGGAAGTAGTAGCGATGACTGCAGTTCTGACTGACTGACTGACAAGGAATCTGGAAAGCTCTAGAACGAGACCCTTTTGCATTTTTTTACAGACTGTAACATGTCATGAAATCCCTTGTCCCATTTCACACCTTGGAACACACCTACTAATGTATTGAGTTTTTCCCATAGTGACAGAATATTGACGCCAATCTGAATTATAACAATGTTTGCAAGTACATTAGCATCTTCTTTTCTTTTTGCCAATGACATTTACATTCATATCCAGCAAGTTGAGTTGACATTGTATTTCCTGGTTTAAGCTTGGTCTAGTATTGCATTTTGTATTTGGCACGCTATGAAGCTGACCAGTGACCCGAATGCTGAGCCTTCTTGATTGCTTGTCGGGTGACCATAACTAGTTGCATATATCTACTTCATTGTTCTATACTGTTTACTGAGGCATCAGTTGAAGACTGAAAATTTTCCTTTTTTATTACTTGTTATCATTCTCCCCAAAATTGGGGATTGTACACTGCTTAAAAGCCATAGATATGGATGTTCTTTCATGCACATTTTGGGGGTCGTTTTTCCAGCAACTGGAAGCCACTTGAGCTTTAGAAACATATTCTTTTAGGTGGAGAGTGACGATGATGGATCTATAGATTAACATGTCTGTTAGATAATTCACCACCTAGCCTCATTTGCTGTAGATCCACTAAACGATGATTGATAGACTTCCACTTGATTGAATATGAAATTTCAGTGTCAATGAAAGCAAACGAGGTTTCCACTGCAATCAATTTATCATGAGATTTTCATTGAGGAATACTTTTACATTATTGTGTTAGTTGTGATGTCGAACGAATGGACCCCCATTCCACCTAAGATTATATATATTGTACCTGATTTTAGGTTAGAAATCTCACTCAATGAAATTGGTTTGATTGAAGAACAAAAATTGGTGAGTTTGAAAAAAATAAGAGGGTGCTTGTTAAACGTTTAGAAGCACTTTTATGTAAGTTGAGATAAAAATCATATCCCAACTTTAAATTTTATAAAATCACTTTCTAAAAATTAGTACAAACGCCCTCTAGATGTAGTTAAGAGAAGCTTTTGTTTTAAATGGTTAAATTTTTCGCACCCAAAATACCACTGCAAGTTTTTTTAATTATAATTACAATGTATTTTTCAATATTATACCACTTGTTTTTATGTTGGTAATTTCAAGGTGACTACGTATATAGATACATAGAATTTTTTGTAGCAACAAAAAAAAAAAAGATAAATTGACATAGTTAAATCTGGTCCCATTTTTTTTTGGGTGAATAAAAACCAGAACCAAATTACAATTTGATACGCCTACAACACGACAAACCCACTCTATCCTCTTCCAGAATCTGCACAATATCCTCCGGGGGGACTATCCAGACAGTTCTTTGACTCTCTTGTTCCGAACTCAAAGTGACGAGCTTGTTCGCACAGCGATTGCCTTCTCTTTACACATGCTGGAGTCGAACCTACCACTGCCTCACGATTAAGCTATTAAGATTTTGTTGTAGATGGGCATATCCTGTAAGTCTCTGATTCGCCTTACTTGCTTGAATAATTCCTTTTGCATCACATTCAACAATCACATGAGGAAAACCCATTTCCCAACATAGATCAAGTCCCTCTATCAACCCAATTAATTCAACTTTAGTCAGATCCTTTCTAGGTAGTTGAATAGTGAATCCTCTAATCCATTCCCCACAATCACCCCTACTCACACCCCCACATCCTCCCATGAAGGAATGAGCATTGGGAAAGCAAATTGAATCTTCTCTAATTACCTATGCATTCAAAAATAACAGGGAAGGGCATTTTTTGCATTAAGAGTTAATTAAAGAACTCATTATAAATTATGATATATATACTAATTTTATAAGGAAAGTTTTGGAATGTGTCTATAGTTTAATGCTCATTATTTACTAATATTAAAATTATCACTAATTTGCAAATTTGGTATAATACAGCGAAAAATATGCCATTTATTATGCAAACCAACGCAGGCAAAAAAATTGGTAGATTTTAACTTTAAGAGAATTAAAAAAATCATTTCACATTTTTGTAAATAAAAAATTTTATTTTTCTGATAACATATCACACAGATGATTTGCAATCCTCATTTCATTACACACATTGAGTGTGTTTAAAAATTCTTTAGAAAAAAAAATTTACAAATTTCAAGAAGAATTTATGGAATCGAAAAAGAATTTATGGAATCCTGAGCTGCTAGATTAAGGCCATAAGAATTTGCTTTTTGGTTAAATAAAATAATAAATCGGCGGCAACAATAGATTTCAAAATTTAAAAAAAGGAAAAGGAAAAGATTAACCCAAGGGTTACCAGAGTGGTTATCCTAACCCAATCACAATGGGCATCAGCCAACTCATTCACTCCCTGCCGTCCGTTGGTATGGAACACGACAGCGCATCTCCTCATTTCAAAATTTAAATATCTCCCTCATCCTCCTATAAATACCCTCTGTTTCTCTATCTCCTTCCCCCATCCAAAGGGTTTCAGAAGAAGGCGTCTTGATAAACGTCTTCGATCTTTTGTCTTATCTGCGATTTCCGCTCTCTGATTCTCGTTCGTTCATTTTTCGTCTCATTTCCGTCTTTCTTCAGCGACAATGAGAGAGTGCATCTCAATCCACATTGGTCAGGCCGGTATTCAGGTCGGAAATGCCTGCTGGGAGCTCTATTGTCTTGAGCATGGAATCGGGGTGCGTATCTTATTTTTTCCATCTTTTAATCGATGTTGCTTAATGGTCGAATCTAAGTTTTCCTTGCCGGTTTTGTTTGATTTTCTCGCTGGATCTGAATTTTATCGTTCTTTGCATTTCTCCTACTATTTTTGATGTAAATCATTTCAGTTCTCACAAGTGGAAATTTTTAGTCGGAAGTTATCGTATTATTGCTTTAGATCTGAAATTCTTGTTGGATCTAGCTTCTGGCTCTCGTACGGCTTGTGTACGAAATCATATGAGTTTCCAGATCTGAGATTTTTGAATCATAATGCTGGAGTTTTGGTTCATTTCTCCATCGTTTTTGTTCATTGAGGTTGTAATTTCACTGTCAAATGTCTTGTAACTCGTCGGATCTCTAATCTCATGATGATTTTATTCCTAAACTGTACAAAATCTTTTGAGTTTCCAGATCTGAGATTTTTGAATCATAATGCTTGAGTTTTGGTTCATTTCTCCATCATTTTTGTTCATTCAGGTTGTAATTTCACTGTCAAATGTCTTGTAACTCGTCGGATCTCTAATCTCATGATGATTTTATTCCTAAACGGCTTGTGTGTAAATTACTTTAGTTCCTAGATCTCTGGATGCTTCTTGTTCATTTTAACTCGAATATTTGTATCTATTCTACAGCCCGATGGCCAAATGCCCAGTGACAAGACCTTGGGGGGTGGCGATGATGCTTTCAACACCTTCTTTAGCGAGACTGGTGCTGGAAAGCATGTTCCTCGTGCTGTTTTCGTAGATCTTGAGCCGACTGTCATTGACGAGGTCAGGACTGGAACCTACCGCCAGCTTTTCCACCCCGAGCAATTGATCAGCGGAAAAGAGGATGCTGCCAACAACTTTGCCCGTGGTCATTACACCAGTAAGTGGTCATATCAAAGTTTCATCTCTTGTTCTCATATGTTAATGCATTCACGTTTTCTTGTCCAGTTTATTGATGTTTAATTCTTTCTCGCAGTTGGGAAAGAGATCGTCGATCTGTGCTTGGACCGCATCCGAAAACTTGCTGACAACTGCACTGGTCTTCAAGGGTTCTTGGTCTTCAATGCCGTAGGTGGAGGCACTGGTTCTGGTCTTGGTTCCCTTCTTCTGGAACGTCTGTCTGTCGATTATGGAAAGAAGTCAAAGCTTGGGTTTACAGTTTACCCCTCCCCTCAAGTATCCACCTCTGTTGTTGAACCCTACAATAGTGTTCTCTCAACCCATTCTCTCTTGGAGCACACTGATGTGGCTGTTCTTCTCGACAATGAAGCCATTTACGATATCTGCCGGCGCTCCCTTGACATTGAGCGTCCTACCTACACCAACCTCAACCGTCTCGTTTCTCAGGTACATTAAACGAAGTTGGCATATATTATATCAGCCTAAGGATTATTTTTGTCAATTTCTGGAACATTGTGTTTCAACATTATTGTTTGATTTGTTCAGGTTATTTCCTCCTTGACTGCCTCTTTGAGGTTTGACGGTGCCCTCAATGTGGATGTGACTGAGTTCCAGACCAACCTGGTCCCTTACCCCAGAATCCACTTCATGCTTTCCTCCTATGCACCAGTTATCTCAGCTGAGAAGGCTTACCATGAGCAACTCTCTGTAGCTGAAATTACCAACAGTGCATTTGAGCCTTCATCTATGATGGCCAAATGTGATCCTCGCCATGGCAAGTACATGGCTTGCTGTTTGATGTACCGTGGAGATGTTGTGCCCAAGGATGTGAATGCTGCTGTTGCCACCATTAAGACCAAGAGGACCATCCAGTTTGTTGACTGGTGCCCTACTGGTTTCAAGTGTGGTATCAACTACCAACCACCTACTGTTGTTCCAGGAGGTGATCTTGCAAAAGTTCAGAGGGCCGTGTGCATGATTTCCAACTCCACCAGTGTTGCTGAAGTCTTCTCTCGGATTGACCACAAGTTTGATCTCATGTATGCCAAGAGAGCCTTCGTTCACTGGTATGTAGGTGAGGGTATGGAGGAAGGAGAATTCTCTGAAGCTCGTGAGGATCTTGCTGCCCTTGAAAAGGATTACGAGGAAGTGGGTGCTGAGTCTGCTGAGGGCGAGGATGACGAGGGAGACGAGTACTAGAATCCTAGATTTATATATATAGCCCTTGATGGGCATTATGGCTGCCGTTTGTTGAGTCTTCTTTCCTGAACCCTTGTTGTGTCTATTACCATGGATGAATTTTATTTTAAAGCGTGACTTCACGGTGTTGTAATCGCACTTGATTGAAGCTTTCAATCAGATGCTATGCTATGCTATTCGCATTATTTTTAATTTTTAGCATAATTTCCTTAAATACCTTGCACGCTGTGATATTTCTTTCGGATGCGTGATTAATTGTGAAATGTCAACTGGATGCACCAAGAACATATGCCCCGTCGTAGTTGGACAAAGTGTAATAATGTATCGACTAACAGGTTTAGGGTTAATGGGAGCAGTAATAATGTCGCTGACTTGATATTCAAAAAGACAAGCGCGGATCTGCCAAGACAACCAGAAGCAGATGGGACAAGAAGAAGATAGACTGATATGGACACACCCACCAAATGAGGTGTTGGGTTGCCCCTTTAAAAAACATTTGTGAGAATGATTTTACTCAACTCAAAATAAGTATATGAGATAAGTTTTGTTTCGATTTATATAAAAATCATTCTAAAAGGAGTTACCAAAGACATGCATAAGCTGAAAACATCCAAGTCTCCACATCCCATCGCTTGTAGATCCCCAGCAAGTTCTTGCGTCTCTTCATGTTACTGCTAGTATTCTGGGATGTAATAGAAGTCCACCTTCCTCCATGGAAGAAAGGTAGATTTACAAGAGTTGGCCTTACTAAAAATTTGTCCAGAAGGGCAGTGACTCTGGTGTAGCTTTAATGCTTAGGATTTTCGTACCAGTGGAATCGGGCTACGCCCCACTCGTCACCGAAAAAAAAACAAAGTCTCCTAGAGAATGGGAGTTACAACAGCACAGAACTTCGTATTCAAAACTTGAAAATGTAAATACGCCTCACCACAATTCAAAAAAAAAGAAAGAAAAATTTACGCTATAATTCAAAAAGTAGTTTGGGACAGATGAAAATTTCAGTTAGTCTACATAAACTAGCTGGCCTCTTTTTCTGGCGATGTTGTCTGTAGCACTCCAGTTAGGCTAGATAAACTAATCTGGATTCCTTATCATAATTTTACCAAACTCCAAATAAAAATGCCGTAATCATGGATAAGGATATTGTATTGAATGGCAAAAATAGTTCCCACACAATGCAATTGTGAAGTTACAGAGCTAAATTGACAACGAACTGAACTGAATGATGGGCTTCTACTATTTGTTTCAGATCTAATTGCTAAATGTTAATGAAAGGAACATGGTAAAAGAGTTTCCAAAAGGAGGAGGGAACGAGAGTAGGAATATGTATACAGAAATAGGGATGTAAATGGCAATTAATTAATTTTAAGAATACTTTTAGTACGCAACATGTCAATCATGGCCTTGTTAAGAAGAAAACATAAGAATATTTTATTTTTGTAAATTTATAGTGTGAGAAGATTAAAAGAAAATGCTCATTGTTAAGGAAGGAAAAGGCTGAGGTATATATTTGATAGTTAATCTTACATAATATAAAATGTTAATCAAATGCGTTTTTAAATGATAATTTTGCAATTAAATACCAACAGAATATGTTTAAATTTGGCGCATAGGCAGATTTTTTGTTAAATAGAGTTGACAAGTTAAAATTAAATGATTAAAGGCTCGTTTTATTAGGTAGTTGGCGCATCGTTGTTCATCATAATTGTTTTTATTAGATATTTTCTAATTTCTCTCTTTCTTCCCGAATCGAATGCGTCCGCATCGCTGGAAGGCGTCCGCATCATAAAACTGCGACAAGCCTCCACCATTCATGTCGCAGAGGCCAGAGGTGCAAGACCCTGTTTAAGTTTCGAAGAGGTCATAATCTTCCATTGACGACGAAGCCTAAACAAGTCTCCAAGAGTCCTTTTCTTTAGGCCTAAACAAGCCTAAAGAAGTTTTGAAGAGATTCGATCACCAGTAATATGCATTTTCTACGCTTTTGGCCTCACCCCTGATCTTATATTATAGGGTCATTGAACAATCTTCTGTTCCTTATTCTCTCATTGAATTGCACTGAAAGAGATAAAAACGAATTCATAATCGATCGGTAGAGTAAAACGAGCCGGAAAGAACGAACGTCACTTGACTTTCTGGCCAAACCAAGTATGGTGTTCTCCTAATATGTCTGGAGATATTGTTTTCCTCCCCTTCTGCTCATTTCATTAAAGGCATAACACGTTAATGTCGAGAACAAACCTGTCTTTTATGCATATGACAACACCTTTCATCAGCAGCTACTGAGATATTGGCATTCAGCAGAAATATAAGAAATCGATAAAGGAGAAGAAAGAAACAAGAGGAAGCAACAGAGGAACGAGACATCAATAAACTTATTTGAAGCAAGGTGAACCAAAATTTTCCCGCACTTTTAGCAGCAGCTTTTAACATAAAGATCATCAAATTTATACATAGTCTCAATGTCTGTAATCATGAGGGATAAATGTCGTAAAGGAGTTGAAACTGAAAGTTTATACATGTTGCAGGTGGTAGAAATGAATTTTTTTTTTCTTTTTTGAAATGGAGGGAGTGCTTAATTCTGATCTTAGGACCATTTAAAATAATTTCAGATTTTTAGCCTGAAAGTTTAAAAGCAAACGTTTTTTTTTTGCCGTTAAGGATTGGACAGAACATTCAATTTAATGTATATTTTGGGGTCACAAGTCAAAACATTTATTGGCTAACGTAACTGGAAAGTCAAAAGTGTGTAGTCCCAATGCATCATTGGTAAAATATTCATGCTTCGGCTTCCCATACTTGTCGGTCATCTTGACAGCATAAAAATGTCATTAATAATTTTGATTTCTGGGTTTCAATACAATTCCATAAAAAAGACCTTCAAATTTCTGTTCTCTGCCTCCATATACAAGTATCTCTCTACATTCATTCTGCTTCCCCAACCATCATCATCATCTTCTTCTTCTTAGGGTTGTCTCCGAGATCAATGGCTATTGGGATGCAGAGAAACATGAGCTTCTCATTAGAAAATAGCAATGGTGGAGGTGACTCTAAATTTGACGATGATGGTAAATTGAAACGAACAGGTATGAATTATAATTATACCTTGAAATATGAGCTCATCCCCATGACTATTTCTTCTGTTTTCTTCTTTGATTCATTCTAGGACATGATTTCATCCTAATTTTTTTTATTTCTTTGATTCATTTTATGTATGAGAATGTCTTAAAACAGATAAATGAATAAATATTGTGATAATTAGGATAAATTCAATATGAATCTCATAATTTCTTTTTGAGAAATCGTTATACCGATAAAAAAAAGCATTCTAGATGTTGAAGATCTAACTCATTTATGATGGTGGTGGGTTCAGGAACTTGGTTGACGGCAAGTGCACACATAATAACGGCTGTGATTGGGTCGGGTGTGCTATCATTGGCTTGGGCCATGGCCCAATTGGGCTGGATTGCTGGGACCATTTCTATCTCTATCTTCTCTCTTATCACTCTCTTCACATCCTACCTGCTCACTGAATGCTATAGATCCCCTGACGGAACCAGAAACTACACCTACATTAACATCGTCAAGTCCAATCTTGGTACAAACAATTACATATAAACATCAATTTTCTGACATGTTTTATTTATATGCTGTTGGCAGTGAAGTGTTGGGCTGTAAAAGGACTAGGGTAAGGTCTTGTTTGATAACCACTTTTGAAATCTAGGTTTTACCTTAAAATTGAGGTTTTGTTCAAATAAATTTTTTTTTCTCAAAAGCTATTTTGATTACAAAACGTCAGTTTGAAACCTAGGTTTCCTCTTTCCTACTTTTTCCTCTTTCCTACTTTTGCTCTCTTTCTCTTTCTTACTTTCCTCTTTCCTACTCACTTTTTTGTCTCGGAATCCATAAAAGCTAATAACTTTCCAAACATAAATCACTTTTTAAAATATAGGTTTTATCTCAAAATTTGTAAAAATTATTTTCAACCTTACATGCAAACAAATTCTAAAAAGTTGGAGAAGCAGAGTTGAGGATATTGATGTGTGTGGGGTCTGGAACAGAGAGATAAGTTTTAAAATGATCACGTCAGAATAAGAATATGAATGGTAGAGAAAATTGTAAAAAATCGTTTGACGGTTGAAGATGTTATCAAGGAGGGTACATATAAGACCTTTTTAAAAGAGGCAGGCGAAAACTTTCAATAAATCTATTGAAAAAGATCTTTTTATTACCAATCTATTTAAAGATTTTGTAACAATCCACGTAGTTAACCCTCCTTAACAGGAAAAGGCTGCTTCTTGTTTTTCTTATGCTTGCATATTTATTATTTTATTACCACTGGTACAACCCATTATATATATATATATATATGATGTAAAGTTGTATGTGTATTTGTTGGCAGGAGGGATGAAATGCTTGCTGTGCGGAGTGGCACAGTATGTGAATCTTGTAGGAACAACGATCGGATACACAATTACTGCAGCCATTAGCATGGTGTAAGATTTCTTACGTAACGTTCTGTGAGAAATTACAAGCTGTTTAATAAACCTCCAACCAAAAAAAATCTCTCCCCAACTCGTACTTGCATTTTTCATTGCACACGGCTTTTCCTAAACCTCAACCCCAGTTCCTTCCCTAGAACAGGACTCTAAAAAGGTTAAGTACTTAGTTTATCAAGTCCTACTATTGCCACATGAGCATTTTCTAATCTATTTCCTATTTCATAATAAAAATGAATTCATTCTTAAACAAGTTCTTTAACTACCTCCTAATTCTTGGGACTTTTACTTATCTATTGCTTACCATCATTGTGGACCACACACCCATGCGTGTGTTATGCGTAGTATGGTGTGCTCTCATTAGCTTTCCAAAAATAATGAAAGTGTTAGAAGACAATATACCAAAATACCTTCCATTTAATTGCAAACCTTCCTCTTCCTTTGTAATTATTATATTAACTTACATGCTTTTTAGCAATTTATGTATGAAAAAGGTAATTTTAATAACAATTATCCAAACATTTTTAATATTCAATATCAATTTTTTAATAAAACCTATTCTTCAAAGTCATTTTGCTCCAAAATATAATCCAAACACCCATGTCTACTTTGCCTAGACTTGAGTAGGTTAAGATCATTCCATGTGTCACTGGCTTTGTAGCCTATGATATATACGAAAGCTATCCTGGATGTGGTAGATCATGGATTCAATATCATTTGCAACCTCAAACCTGTGAGTGCTTGCCCTTCTAAAAAAAAAAAAATTCATCTAAAGAGAATAGAAGCCTTGTTTTTTATATATACATATATATTAGTTGCTCTCTTGCATCTTGTCAAGGACATATCTGGGGTATGCTGTCTGGACTCATGAGAGACGGTGTGTGAAACAGGGCTGTGAAGAGATCAAATTGCTTCCATGAGGAGGGACATGAAGTGGGGTGTCATTCGTCAAACAATGGGTATATGATACTATTTGGGATAACTGAGATCATCTTAAGCCAAATCCCAAATTTTCATAAACTTTCTTGGCTCTCTCTTCTCGCTGCCCTCATGTCTGTTGGTTATGCCTTGATTGCTGTTGCGCTTTCAATCGCCAAGTTTGCAGGTTAGATTTTGCAATCACTTCACTTTCATTTAGAATTCCAATTCAATGAGAGACTGTAAGATGCTGGTTTGAGGACTCCTATACGTATTTGTGAGAAAATGTTATAATTGCTTCAAACCCATATTTAACCAATCTGAGGCCTTCCATATATAACCAATTTACACGCCCTAATTTCCAGCAGAATTTTGAAAGATAAAAAGATGATATGACTAATTAGTTTACTGATGCACTTGTGGAACTTGAAGGAGGACACCATGTGAAGACAGGCTTGTCTGGGACAGTAATTGGTGTGGATGTAACGAGTAGTGAGAAGATATGGAACACATTCCAAGCACTTGGAAACATTGCTTTTGCTTATGCCTTCTCCGTTGTCATTGTTGAGATACAGGCAAGCTAATGATCAAGCTCATTCTCTCATTGCAACTCTCTAACCCAGAAATAACAAGTCTAATTTCATTATTTGTTTTGTGGCTTTTTGTTTGAGCAGGATACGTTAAGAGAAAGACCATCAGAAAATCGAGAGATGAAGAAGGCAGTTTCGGCTGGAATCACAGTGACAAGCGTGTTTTATCTGTCATGTGCCATATTGGGATATGCAGCATTTGGGAACAGCGCGCCTGGAAACATTCTCACTGGATTTGGTTTCTATGAGCCCTTTTGGATTGTTGACATTGGAAACATTTTTGTTGTTGTTCATCTCATTGGTGCTTACCAGGTCGGTCCTTATCATCATTCATACTTTTTCTCTTTTTTTCACTCTAAGCACATGTATCCTTCTACTGAAGGTAATTTGTTTGAAGCGTTGTCGGGTACTAAATGTGGACGCCTCGACTAACTGCAATTAAAACATTGATTCGTGATGTTGTGAAGGACCAATTTCTTTTACTCAACCTAACCCGGTTGGTGAAGGCCTGCCAATATTGACTGTAAGAGAACCTGAACAATATAATGTGTGTGTGTGTGTGTGTGTGTGCAGGTATTCTGCCAACCGGTTTACAGTATTGTGGAAGATTGGTGCAGAAGGAGATGGCCAGAAAGCGATTTTGCCGCAAAAGAATACTCAATCAACATTCCAAAGTGTGGAATTTACAGAGTGAACATATTTCGAATGATATGGAGGACACTGTATGTGATATTCACCACTGTGGTCGCCATGATCCTGCCTTTCTTCAACAGCATATTGGGTCTGCTAGGAGCCTTTACTTTCTGGCCCTTGACTGTGTATTTTCCTATTGAAATGTTCATTTCGCAGAGAAAAATTCCCAGCTTTTCAGCACCATGGATGCTGCTGAAAATGCTAAGCTGGGTTTGTTTTATAGTCACTGTAGTTGCTGCAGCTGGATCCATTGAAGGCATTGTGAAAGAACTGAAAGCTTACAAGCCTTTCGAGTCCGTTTCTTAGTGCTACTGATCGGGTTCTCTTGGAGCACAGAAAAGAAAGTTGCTTCAAAGTCTAGAAACACAGACAATGGACTAAGAATTCTTCAGGCAGCCTTTTAAGGTTGTAATGAAACCTTAGTATGATGGTTTGTAGGCCGTGGGGTGAATCATATGCATAAACCATCATTATCCTGAGCTAAGCTTCTATCTATCTAAATTGTTTTAAGGCTTCTTCTGAGTTTGCCTTGTTGTCTTTTTTTTTTTTTTAATTTTCTATCTACCAAATTTATTATATATAATCATTTTGTCAACGTATATGATTGGAAATCAAATGATAGACGAGACAATTTTAGCACTTGAGCTTAAATTTAGGGAACGAATTTGGATTTTTTTTGAAAAAAGAAAAATAACAGAAAGAAAATGCTTGAGCTTCTAATCGTAAAGATGAGGGTCAGACCCCAATTTACGTGGCTAAATTGTAAATTAAGATGTAGTCCCAACCCTTTCACACGCACAAGAACTGTTTCTTTGGAAGGGAGAAAAAGGTGTGATAACCTCAAAACATTCAATTTCAGAACATCAAGTTCCTACCACCATAAGGAATTATGGGTTAAACTTAGAACTTCTAAATCGATTTGAAATTATTCTGCCCATTATTATTATGCCTTAAAGATTTAAATAAAACAACATTATGTTATATAAGCCCACATGCTTGGAGAGACAGGAAGATTGTGAATAAAAATGAGCATCAAATTAATAACAAGATCTTCCTGGTTGATATTTTACAGAGGAAACATATACAGATGGCAAGAGAGCTGAAATGCGCTATATTTGTAACTATATTCCTACGTAAGTTCGTTCTTGCCTTTCAGTTGAGACGAGGTGCCATCTGAGATATTCTTTCATCTTCCAGAAGGGCATAAGGATCCACATATTGCGGCGGTGAGGGAGGCATCTTGCTAGCATCATGTACAAAACTCGGTCCAAAATACTGCCACAGAAAACACTAGAATCAAATCCAGCTATTTCAACATCAAAGGTTTCAATAGTTCGAAATAAATCGCACGAAGAACTAATTTAATCATTTGATCACCTCCTTTTAGCATTGTGATAGATACTGAAATCTAAACAGAAATCAAATGAAAATTCAACTGAAGAAAACA
>JANTPZ010005880.1:0-31085 GCA_025593235.1 Vachellia pachyceras
AATTTCACTGTGCCCTTCATTCTCATTTTCAAACTGATGCACTAGCTGCTGAGCTGAGCCTGGGCTTTGACATGTCAATGAACCTGCCATATCTTCAATTTTGAAACTCTTAGTTAATGGTTGTGCAGCATTGGGATGATATAATCTTTCTCTCTTTTCATTTGCTATCAAAGCAGCAGCCTCTAAAGAATGAGCTTGAGAGCTCTCCACATTTGAAGCATAAGATGATTCTATAAGAGGCGGAGATGGATGGCTATTGTGTTCAGATCTGGATCCAGATAAAGTTGGAAGGAGGGAAGTGTTGCTTGGAGAATCATTATACCCTGGGTTTGGCAGGATAACATGAGTTTGTAAGCATCCTAATGAATCAGAATCACTGTTTGGTTTATGTTTCTGGATGCTAACATGAGAGCTAACTTTGCCAGAAGATCCTCCAAAACGTTTCTTTGCATCTCCATATTGTTTTAGTGGAGCACAAGGATAAACAGGATTGCCATTTTCCAGGGATTCATTTTTCCTTCCTCCTCCTGATGGCTTTAACAGTTTTCTCTGCATCAGCAAAACAAGTATATTGTTTGTGATATACAAATAAAGAAACCGTTTATTTCATCTAATTGATGACAACAAAATTTACATTGCAAATCGGATGAATGCAATGAATAATAAAACATATGAGTAAAATACAGCACAAATAACAAACGTGAAAATCTAAGAGGAAGAATATTGCTTGATTGCCCTAATACATCTGATTATAGGGATAATGATTAGTACTAGTAGTTCATAGATCACAGCATCATCATAAAATGAAGTAATACATACTTAAATTTCTAAACCCTCAAATTAAGTTTCAAGAATCAGTGTAGTCACTTCATTACCAAAAAAAACCTGCGTTGTTTACAATAACTTCAATTTAATTCACAATTTATATAAAGGCCAGGACCACAAATCAAAATAATTATTTCATGTGCTTTCAAGATCACTATTATTGAAACGTAGGTTTTGATAAATGAATCTACACAGAATTGTTGCTCCATAAGTGGAAATTCAAGAAACAGAATCCAGGTTGTAAAATGAAAGAAGAGAAACATTACACCAACCTTTTCTTTAGGGATAATGTCTGATTCACTGAGCATTGATAATGAAGCGGGGGCTACATCATCCACATCCATTCGGGTCCTCAATTTTTTATTGATTGGAGATGCTTTTTTATTGGAATTATTGATTGGAAGACCATCAGCACCTGCCTTAGAGTCTGCACCATTATCTGATATACTTTGCAATAGACTCGATTCAGCTTCAGATAACTTGAATGTAGATTTAGATACATCATCAGATCCATTGGTGCCATTTGAGGAGGACAGCCAGCAGAACTCCTCTTCATTATCTAGACTTCCCATTCCAAAAGTAGAATCACAACTTCTGCAAATTTAAGTCATGTATCATTATTATAACTAGGTTAGCATTTCAGAAAAATGGGGAAAGCGAGGAAATTCCTTTCAAATGAAACAATTCCTCCGTACCTAAACATCCTATCAACGTCTTCAAAGTTGCCTATATCCAGCCATCCATCATTATCAAGAAAGCTAAGTTCATTGTCAGCTTGGGATATGTGGTTGATTGGGTATTCACACACACTATCATCTTCCACCGCACACTTCTCTCCAAGCACAGCATCATCCATGCAAAGCTCACTGTCAATAGAATCTATATTGCTACTCTTGTAATGATGACCAGACATCCTTGTATCATCAGATTGAGGTCTTTTCACTTCTTTACATGTCCGGCTATTACATGAAGGAAAGACACCTGCACGCTGATGAGACCATGAACCCTCTTCCAGCATCATTTCTTCCTGAGTAATAGTTGGTGAGTAAAATTCTGTCTGACCCTGAATATCATAGGTGCTTAAATCAGTACTTCGAGTACCATGCAATTCCAGACGTTGTTTCTTACTACCATCACCCTCTATTGTATACTGATTCATATGTTCATCACCAGATAGGGCCACTATATGATCATTTTCACCAAATCCATCCCACACGTTATCTTCAATCTGTGAACAAAATAAAGCTTCAATAACCTTATAAAGAGAAAAATGAGAGATTCCAAAAAATTCAAAATAAGTCTAGAAATCCCAATATGGCTAGAAGTTTGCAGGGAGAAGAAAGGCGACTCAAATATATGAAGAAACAAAATCTTGCTGCAGCAGCAGTTTCAGTTAATATAATGCCAGCAATCTCTAGTAAGGGTTCATACAGATTACTCGATAATATGAGTTCCAACCCTTTTCACATCATGGAACCTTCCAACGATAAACCCAGTAAATCATCGACAGCAAAAAAAAAAGGTTGAATCAACAAGTTCAACAGGATACACATCTAAAGGAAGGTTTGAACCTAGTATCAACAAATATTATATGCATTTATTTGGTTGGATGAGAAGGATTAAGAAAAATTGTTAGAAGATTTTGATCATGTAAGGAAAGAAAAATTGCTCGAAATTGCTTCTTCCACTATTGATTGAAATTATCTACTAAAGGTCCAGTGATATGTTCAAGCTTTTGGCTCCATGGTGTTGCTAAAGATAGAAATGTCCACTCTGAAAAATTACAGCCAAGACATTTCAGCATCCTAAAATGCTACACATATTCGTACAGCTTTAGAGGCAATACATGATAAAGTAGATTTTGTCTTTATCTTTATAGTTTCTTAAAACTAGGTCATCGAATTACTCTTGCAATAACAGATAAAACTATGTTACCTCCATGACAGGAACAAAAATCCCAACAATAAGAGATGCATTTAAGCTGTAAGCATAACAATGCTCTCAAATGAGAAAGAAACGGACACCCCAATTTGGGAATGAAACAACATATTTACATGTTACAAAAATGAAACATAGCTCCATCGTTTGTCACAAGAGTTAGAATAAAAATTCTGTTCAACATCGCACTTACACATGACGTCATGTGGGCATCAACATAGTAAAGAAGCAAACCTTAGCCATAAAACCCATAAATTCGTCCATTATCATTAAAATGGAATCCACTTTATACACATCAAAGGGTCTTGGAAGAATCTCAGATACAGCTCCACCTCAAGAAACCTCAACCATGCAGTCACAACATCAAAATAGAAAAACTCAAGGGAACATAACTTAAGCATGACAGGTTGACGGATTCTTACAAGGATAAATATTTTGGTGCAAATAAGAATAAAAGGGAGTCACAACAGGGGAAAAGGCAGGACTAAAGGTAAGAAACATTAAGTTTACCATTTAACTAGTGTAGCTCACACTGACAGCAACATCAGCTACACTCACCACCAATCAACAACAAGCTATTCAAAGTGTAGTGACTCTGGAGTCTATTAATAACTATGAAGGCATTTCTTCACCCCTAGCTCTTTTCTACTTGGATTGCATAATAGCCTGCTTACAAGAGTATGGTACAAGGACACACCAAAAGTAGATTTGTGTACAAAAGTGACACTCAACCAGAAATAACATTCAATATGGCAATGAAAGAATCAAAGAAAGTCCAAGCAGAGATACCATCAATACAGTGTAGAGTATTTCACATTATAGAAAGGTTATCAACAAGATCTGCCACCAACCATGGTACTGGATACTTGCCACATTCGCTCCATCTCACATCAACTGCTCAATATTAACTTCATAACTTCAGAACGTGGTCACTTACACAGAAATAGAATAAATGGAATCACGTGGAACAAGCCCAAAGACATGGGATTTCCAGAGGACCAAAAAGAACAAACAATGAGCTACCAATACAGCTAAAATGCAACATAATTTTCTAGCATATATGGTTCTATGAATGAGGCGGTATCTACAAAAAAAGACATATTTAGTCAATCCAGAAATGTCACTTATGCTCAGTACAGACAAGTGCATTTACATTGAAACACCTAATGGCAGAAATATTACAATGAAATTCTGTAACAAAATTGAACTGTGATATTCATTACCTCAAGCACGCAGAATTTTGACATTCCTCTGAGATGTTTTATCCACCAGTGAAAACATATGCAACTGGTTGATCTAATGCCATTTATCCTTTGCAATATATCTCCTCAAGATGCTTCTCTGTCAGACAGTATACACCAAAAAAACAAAGAACATACCTAAAGTTATATGACTGTTTTTATTTGCGCTGAATATTACAAACACCATATGTAAATACTTGCAACTCATACATGATTCTAGCACTGAAGCTTCAAAAATAAATGAAATCTAAAATCTAATCAACAAAAAAGGATTCCCTTTTCTATGTCAATCAGCACTTACAGATCTTAGGAAACAATAGCCCTGATCTAACATTTCAGTTCAAGAATTACAATGCTTACACTTCAACATCTCAAATTTTGGCAATAGCAATTAAAAGTTAGTAAAAGGAACTTCAATGTTTCTCACTCAACATCCCTGATATTAAAAACAAAACTAAGATAACTTTTTTGTGTTAATGAGCAATGGTTCAATTGGTGAAATTACTGAACTAATCCAAAACTAGGACTGCTTGGTGCTAGAAAAGAAATAGAGATGACCATATTAATCAACCATCTAAAATTACTAAAATATCATTCATTTTTAACTATTAAGAAAGAACAGAAGTATACTTGCTCGAAAAAAGAAAGAAAGAAAGAACAGAAGTATACAAGAAAAACTATTCTCTATTTCTAAACTTTAAGCATAAACCAGAGCCCTTGGATCATTAAAAAAGTTTAATTTCCCCTTTGAAAAGTCATTTTTTGTGAGAATGGCTAGAAATAGCCTCATAAGTGATAAAAAGGTCAATAAGCCAAACGTGAAATTTATGATCGAAATCCAAAAAGTTCTTCCCGAAAGTACTGAACATCAACATATATTGCCATTTTGATATCCAAGTTATCAAAAGATCGAACATTTAAGCCTCAAAACTTCAATTTAAAGTTCATTTTTATTTTTATGACAAGTATAGATTGCCTAAATAGTTTCGTTATGCGCAAATCGAAGTAAAACTGCCTACCGATAAGGGAAAATAACTACAAGTAGATTATATACTACTGCAGATTCAGTAAAAGTAATAAAACCAGTCAACCCTAGCTAGCTAGGAGCAACCAAGACAAGCGAAATGGTTTAAATCTCTCAGAAATGATTATTAATCATCAATATTAGCTCAAATTTATATTTTTTTTCCAAAAAAACGAAAGAAGAGAAAGAAAAAAGAAGAAGGAGAAGAATCAAATTAATCCCAGTTAGAACACCGTAAAGCACAATTGAAATTGCAGATCCTTCTATACTTTCAATTCTGTACCCTCTTCAAGTCATCTCATGCCCGACAAACAAACCAGATCAAGCTTGCACAGGCAAAAAGATGAAGAAATTAAAGAAAGACTAGACTAGACAAGCGCCACATCCACCTAACTCCGGCAAACATACCTGAAGAACAAAAATCCAAAGTTTCCGAGACAAAAGGCCAGCCGAGAAATCTCCAGTCACAGCACTGAGATTCACCACAACAGGAACAAGGCAGTTCAGGTTCTTTTTTGCATCTCAAGGTAGGAAATTCCTACGAGCTTCCAGAGCTTTCTTTTCTGCGGAGAAGAAAACCAGCAGAGAATTTTTTTTTTCTGGGGGTGTTTTCCTTGGTGGAGAATATTTTATTGTTTTTGCATAATAATAATGAAAGCGAAAGGAATGACGAAGGACGTGCCACGTGGCGAGGAGATCAAGCCTAGGGAGGTAGATATCAGAATTCGTGGACGGGAGGGGGCGCTTAGATCCGATCACTTACTGCTATGCTATTGGTCCACGTGTGCCGTGAGATGCGGAGACGCCAACACGTAGGTGTGGGACCACTCAGCACGGGTGTTGTTATTCACGCGGGAAAAGGAGTACGTGTCATGTTCGCGGCGCCTTGTGCTCCGGCTTTTTAGAATTTATTAGTGATTAATCATAATTAATTCCTTGAACAATAATTAGGTTAATTAAATCCCATAAAACCAATCAGATTGTGGCACCTATATTGAATTACCCTGCTTTACCGTTGGCATGTCCTTGTCTTTAAGGGAAATTACAGTTAAGTGCCCCATGTCTCCATCTGACACTTAAGAATTAAAGAATTAATTTGGATCCGTAGCAGAGTTCTCCAGTACAGTAATTGTGCAGAGAAGCTAACTCAAGTATTCAAGATAAGTAGAACTTATTCTTAATATATTTTGAGAAGAATTTAAGCAAAAATTTAATGGGTTCAATATTAACAAATGAATGGGTACAAAATAAATCACATAATACTAATATATACCTAATTTTCTGAAATTCAAAGGGTGCGACTAAACCCGCTCAAGTGTACCTAGGTCCGCTGATGAACCCTGTCGTGGGAGCAATCAAATAAAAACTAAGCTGAATGCAATATAGTAGCACTAACCTAAGTCGATCTCTACGTGGAGCATATATTTAATTCCTAAGTAATTTAATGCAAATAACAAATTAACTAAGAATTATCAAATTGATTTTTCTAATTAATTAAACTAAATGAATGCACTTAAATTCGATAAATGGATATCCTAAGTGATTGAATCCACTAACCTTCTTTGTCCAATTTAATTTTGAGTTCTTCTTTTAACTAAGTAAAAGGACCAGTAAAAACCCTTACTTATCAATATTTCTAACTTTTTAATTTAATCTAAACCTAGACTCAATTAATCAATTAGAAATATTTTAGTACTTAGTTCATGTTAGATTTATAAAAGATCCTCTTTACCTCCAATGAATTCTTAGAAACCTAACAAATCAATTGATTTCAAGAGAATAAAAGAAAGCAATTGAACAACAAAAGTAGTGATATAATTCAATCACAATCCAAAGTACCAATCTAATACAAGTATCACAATCCAGATTACATTAACCGATCATAATCATCTTCTATATACATAAATCATAAACTCTAGCCACCTAGAATTATAATCTAGATATATACAGATTAGAAAGTGAAATTAAAATTAAGGAACTCTTCTAATTGCTCGAGAACTCAGATTAGTTTATTCATCACCATTGGACAACGAATCTAGCCGCTCATGGTTGGGAAATCAACTCCCATGGAATCTGAAATTTCGTGGAATAACGCTCCTGATGGTGGCTGCATGAATCTCCCTCGCGGCGTCTTCACGAATTGATGAATGAATTTAGGTCTGGAGGTGTGTTTCCCCTAAGCGGCGCTGTGGCGTGTGTTTCCCCAGACTAATCCGGACCCCCTGCAAGGAGACCTTACAGTGGTAGCGAGATACCGATAGGACAACCTCTTTGAGGTTGCGTTAATTATCGCATCTGTCACTTCTCAGGATTCGAACTCTCACCCTGAAGAATGCTGATAGTAGCCATTGTCAACTCTACCAATCGTCCATCGGTGGCGTGATATATAATTTTTTTTTTTAGGTAAAGGTATTACCCAGGGTATCCACCGCCGGCAGCAGTGACTAATCCCCTCGCTGATTTGTGCGGGCTCCTCGATGGGAGGGACAGCTGACCCTGGGAAGCTGCTGCACAACTGTGGATTTGATGGGGCTTCCAGATGGCGTGGTCTTTGGGTTGAAATGGATCAGGAGGCGGCCCAATAAATGGATGATGGAATAATGGCTTTTTTGGTGTCTTCGTGCATGTGCCAAGAATGGAATAATGAATGGATGGAATCATTCTGAATGGCGGCGTCTTGCAAATCCCTGGAGGTAATGATATATTATATAACAATAATCTAAAACAAAATAAAGTGATATAATATAATATAATATAAATGGATTTGATTGTAATTTTTGATTTGAATTTTAAACTTAGAATCTTAGATTTTCTAATTTGAATTCAGAATCATAGATTTACTAATTTAAATTCAGAATCTTTTAAAATTATGTTGATAACTCTCCAATTATATTTAATTTGAATTTATCTTTTGATCTCAATTTCCTCCAAAAATACCCTTAATTGGCTTTAATTTCATATAATAATCATTAATCATAATTAATGTAATTAAACTCGATAAAAGCCCAATAATAGCACTAAAATCTCTTTAAATGCCACAAATTCACTTAATGAAATATAATTATTTCATTCGCCCATGTCTAGGTGCTTGTTCGGGAATGGATTACTGATCACATTCACGCAAGTCGAAATAAAACTCCTCTCACATATTTACCTCGGAATCCATAAAATTGTTCTTCCAACATATTCCCAAACACATACTTAAGCTCCTCTTTTAACATGAACTTCAGCTCTACTAACCCCGTTTGACAACACTTCTGGGGAGCCCAAAAATCCACTCAACAGTATTTTTTGCAAAACTAGATAATTCCCTTCACATATTTATCTCAACTTACAAAAACCACCATGTTCCCAAACAGAGTTGATCACTCAAGTAGTTATTATCTTGTGCAAGATTTGCAGATTCATATTCCTACAACTAAAAGGATCTCTTTGCAAGTTACATTTATCCTTTCTTCGTTGGTACCAGGACTTGTTTTCTTCTCCATTCCTTTATGCTCCATATTCTCTTCCTTCCACTTATAGCAGTATTTCTTGATGTGTCCTTTCTTACCACAATAATGGCAGTCAAGTTTTTTTTATAATCTTTCTTTGATTTGCTCTTGCTTTTATCTCTATTCTTGGGGTCTTGACTTTACTCCTTCCCCTTCCCCTAGATTCATATATGAGAGCCTCTGGTAGTGAAAAAGTGCCATGTGATTTTCTTCTCATCTCTTCATTTAAAACACCATTCTTAGCAGTATCCATAGTTATAATTCCATCAGGTGCAGCATTAGATAAAGACCATTCTGAAAGTCTCCTAAAAGTCAGATAAAGTGCCAAGAAAACACAAGCCTTTGAACTTCTTCAAATTTGATTCCCATGGAGAAGAAGAGTTGATTGAGAATTGCCTGGAAGGAAGTTTAAATAGTCTGTCATTGACCCACCATCTTTGTATCTCAAAGGCATCACCTGCTTGATAAGAAATATTGTCTTTCTGGCATACGGTTGCTCCAGCTTATCCCCTGAGTGTCTGAGCATTTGTCGCCCCACTGATGTGATTTAAAAAATTATCATCTACCCGTTGTCAAATGTAGCAATAAACTTGTCTATGTAACAAAGCCTATTGAATATCAGATTTATTCTCAGGCTTATCCTTTATAAAAACGAGTAAATAATAATCCTTCACATAAAGCAAGACCTCCATCTTACTCTTCCAAAGAGCATGTAATTTGTTCCATTTAGATGTACCATTCTACTTGTGCAGGCCTCCGTTGAACCTGACTCTGATAACGCTTGTTAAATTTTGATACCTCTTATTAGGGAGTATGCGGCAGATATTAAATCTTCCTAATAAATATGTTTGTGGAGTCGATACAAGAGAAATATAAAATTGAGCAACAAAAACAATAAATGGAGACACAGTAATTTAACGTAGAAAAATCTCCCTTTTCATATATATGAGTAAGAGCAAACAACCACGGTAAAACATATTGTGTTACATTCAAAAAGAATACAGTTATCAAGTGCTCTAATATAAAGATCAATTATAGGATGACTACAACAAATTCATCTCATCCCTAATAAATCACAAAGGGTTTATTCATAAAATAGAAAAGCAAATAGAGTTATAAAATTGATGATTGCCAGACTAAGCCTCCACATCAAGCTTGTTTATGGTATTTGAGAGACAAACTAGGTATCTTTTTTTTTTTTTTTGCCAATAAAGTATTTCATTTTCATAATGTTTTCCATAACCATGAAAATCTGTCTTGTTTTTTTTTTTTTGGGAAAAGCTGACCCTTCAGGTTTGATTAATTTCTCTACCCATTCCTTTGTTTCAGGAATATACAAATGTATTTTAATAGAACCAACCTCGAGATTATAAAGATAAACATATATAGTAAAATTCTTTATATATATTAATCAAATAATAAAGATAAAAAATTAATAATACTAATCTTTTTATAATATCATTTTAATTAAATAAATTACACTGTATAATAAATCCGTTAAAATTAATTAAAAGTAATAAATATATGAAAAAACCCTTTTTAAGTATGCCCTTGCTTATAAAGAACAAGTAAAAGAGAGAATTAGTTACTCGTTTGAATCCTATTTATAAACAACATTCTCTTTCATAGGTTTAGTTTATGTATGAACAACCATTTTCCTTTGTCTAACAATTTAATACACTATTTCTACTTTTTCTCAATTAACTGCATGAAACTCTCATTTTTTTTTCCTACTTATTCTATCTCTCACTCATATCTTTATAAATAATGATATGTTTGAAAAAAAAAAGTTATGTGCCCGTTTGGAAATGCAGTAGAGAAATACTTTTACGCAAGTCGAAGTAAATATGTGGAGGAGATTATCTAGTTTTACGGAAACATTGTTAACGTGCATTTGGCTTTTACAGTCGCTCCACCAAACAAGCCCTATATCTTGTACACATTTATTGTATTTAACTAATGTTAACTTCTATTTCAAAAAAGTTATATCTTTTTCTTTTATTTTTTGAAAAATTATTTTAATGTGTACATAATTTAAAATCAGGACACGGTTGATTTTTCAAAATATGATTTTTGTTTATTTAAAAATCATTAACTAAAAATTTTAAATATGAACCATTGAAAATGTTGCATGTCTCAAACAATAAACACCATACTTGTAATTATGATGAGCAGAAACTAGTCCCTATATTATTTATACAACGTATCTTAATTTTTTAAATAGGCTTAAATCCCAGTCAACCAAGAGCAGATTTAATAAAATCTAACATATATTCTTAGAATTGTCTCAAATCTCATACTTGCAGCCATGTTACAGCCTACCAAAAGAAAACTACTTAGAATATATGTTTAATATCTTCAACTCAGTGTAACCATCTAATAAACTATAATAATGCTCTGTCCACAATAAATGCACTTGCTATTGTCTAACTTGAGGAGCAAGTTACCTCAAAGCACCACCATGAACCCCACAAATGAGCTGTGTTACCAGTCTCATTACTCAACTAATTAAGAGTTTGTCTGGCTTCCATTTCTAGAATCTAAGTTTAGTTTCAAAACCTAAATTTTACCCCAAAACCTAGATTTTGTCCAAGTACTCACATTTTTCAGAAAATCTATTTTTGATACAAAACCTCAGTTTGAAACATAGGTTTTGAAAAAGTTATTTTCTTGTCAAATCACACCTTCTCTCCTAATAAATTCACATGGATAACCTAACAAGGTCTTATAAATGTCAATTCACATATTGAGGAGTTTTATCTCAATTTGCGGAGAATGACTTTTGGGGGTCCAAACGGACTCCCCAAACAAGGCCATTAACAGCAGTGTTCATAAGATAGTTTTTTATTTCTCAATATTTACAAAGACATTCATTTTTTTAGAAAAATCGCTGAAAAGAAAACTCATGGAATGGTTGTTTGAGATCAGCTCAAATAATAAGAACAAAATGAAACCTGGGTGCATGTTAAAACTTAAAAGTTCAAACCCTCCTGACATTAAAAAAAAAATATTGAACAATCGAACACCCAGAGGAGGGTGGAAGAACAATAATTATAAGCACAGAAATTCATGAAATTGGTCCTACAGTTATAAGCAAAATGTGGAACTATAAGAGATTTTGAAAGTAACAAAAACAGGGGAGAACTTGGCTCCATGATCCATCGATACCTTCCCACAAAATAAAATGAGTTATTCTGAGGGAGCCTCCTCACAGTAATTTATACAGCAACAGCAAAAACATACTAACATTCTATACACTGTACAGTCTAAATACAGTGCGAATATCGTAATTAACAGGAAGGAACATATTCAAAATGTTAAAATACAAGATAATAGAAATAATACAAAAGCATGTCTAGAAATTTAACTTTCAAGAGCAAAATTGTCTTAACCTTTTTCTTTACAGATTCAGCTGACCAGAAGGATAAGCACTTTCTTTAAAGAGTCAATCCCTTGTATGATTATGAACAGTGCCAACTTACAGTTAAATAACCATAGAATGCATATATGTTATAATTGTAGTGGCAGGATGCAGCTTTGATAATGTAGAAATACAACAACACTTCTATCCTTAGGGGATAATGTCAATCACTTCTTCCAAAGCTTCAGAGAGAAAATCTTCTTGGAGTACGGACTGTTTCGCGAAACAGCTTTGTGGGATTCTATCGCTTGGACTAGTGCATCATATGCAGGACCCTAGTTTAGAAGGAAAATTCAAACATAAGAAAAGGAAAACAAAAGCAGAGTCAAAGAAGGATTGAAGTCCATTAATGAAGCTTGATAAATGCTAACGAGTTAAAAATGCATTGGCATGCACTTGCAGAGATATAGATAAGGGAAGCCGATGAGCCCATTTTTAACTAAAATAGAGCAAGACACGCCAATATTTTGAACTGATTAATCTGTCATGATTTTGTCAAACTGCATTATTATTGCTATGATCTTAAGATATTGGCATCAGGAAAACAAGACCGGAAAAAAAATAATAATAATGCTTGTGTTACAAACCGAAGAATTTTGAAGAGCTGATTGAACAACATAGTTGGCGTGTGGGTCTTGAAGCAACTGTTCAAAGTGTGGAGCAGAGAGCAGTTCGCAGATGATTCTTGACCGGTTCTCACCATCAAATACAGCAAAACATTTTTCAACCACATGGCTGCTGAATTTCTCCTTTGACAGATGAACGTAGTGACCTTCAAATTGTGAAATTATACAAGCAGTGGCATATGGATTCCTTAAGTCTAAGATATATTGGACAACATAATTTCTGCAGAGAAAACAAATGTATTTAGATGAAAATTGGAAAGGGAAATCCAAAAGGGCAAAGAATAACACGTCTCTTTTCTTTTGTTTTTGTTTTTTTTTTGGCCATCCAACACGTCTCATGCTCTCTAAGTAAATTTCAAAATGCAACAAATGAAAGAAGAATTTGTGGCAAAGATTTAATGCAAATAGTGCTGAAAAAGAAAAGTTCATAGAAAGAGATAGACATTAGAAGTCATGTATGTTTCATCCTTTAACAGTTTCTTTCTACAGTTTTAAGACAAAACGAGTAATTATTGTATATGTTCTCTTATTCAAAGTTTCTATCTGATGATCATTCTATCATTACGAAACGGTCAAGTGTATGTAAAAAATTCCAATGCAGAAACTAAAGCCTTTAGTTTAAAATTAAATGTCTGCATGATTACCACATTGGTAAGCAGGTTACCTGAGAAGATGATTCGATAGAGTAAAGATTGCAGCCTCAACAGCAAAAATTTAAAAAAATGGTTTATAAGTTGAAAATGATAGTTAAACTTCATTTTAAAAGTATTTGAGCTTAAAAATAAAAAAAATACCCATATTGATCTTGAGCTAGCAGAAGAGCATTAGCAGATATTTCAGCAATCAGTCTTTCACGATGCTCCCCACTTGAATGACTAATGCATCTTTGCAGAACGCAGCATCCGTGTTGATGAGTTGCAACCTCGATGCAATACTTTGCGGCAGCAACAAATATAAACTGTTCAATGTTTAACAGGAAAAATGTAACACTTCCACAAGAAAAAACAAATCAATTTTTCATTTTATGTTTTCCAGTTTTTTCAAACCTCAATAATGAGTGCAACAGAAAATGCATTAATGATCAGTCCCCAGCCTATTCCAATTAGCACGTATTCCCATCACAGCATTGCACTCAAAGAATAAAAATACAAGTATATCAACCACACACAGTTCACTAAAGGATGTCAATCATGTAAGAGGGATATGAACCCGCAACAACTCTTACATTGCAAGAGATCTATTCCTATTTGTTATTATTTGCCCCACATACACCTGGTCATGCACTAAGAAGTATGTGCGAAATCCCAGAGTAAACTTCAATTCAATTACAAATCGCATGCCTTTTACCTAATATCATGAGATAATCACCAAAGTTTCATTGGCATCTAGATCTACATCGTTGTTCCAACATGAACTACTTTTAAAGGCCATACAAATCCAGTTTATTAAGTTTCTTAAAAAAAAAAAAAAGAATTAACCAAACTATGACTGCGATGCTGCAGATTAAAGTGTTGGGAAGAAATCATGATCTTCTCAGCTTATGGATGTGCCTTATAGTCTAATAGCTTTATCATCCTATAAATATACTAAAGATTATAATGGCTGAAAAAGAAAACCTCATTAAGGGTCATCTAATACTTCCTCATTTCTACTACTCAATTCAAAATGTGAGGTTAAGTCATATCTAGATCTCAAATTTTCCTATCAGGGAAATAGAAAGGGAATTTTAATGGAACCCATAAAAATCTATATTAACTGTATCCATTATTTAGTCCATGAAATGTAGAGTTCTGACACCTCTCCTCACAGAAAACCAAAAACCAGCTGCTGAAAAATGCTCAAATGTCTTTCCCATTTCATGAAAGAGAGACATTGAACACAGAACCAGCATATTCTGATAGATAAAAATTTGCTGGCACACATATATATATATATATATTCAATTTATGATGGAAAATACCTAGGCATACAAAAAAGATGCATCTTAATAGGTTACAAAACCATTGAGAATAAAATGAAACTTCTAGAAAACAACAAACTTTTACTATTTTACTTGAGATCATCAGTTTATAAAAGCTGAGAATAGAATGACAATTGAAGAAAACAACAAGCAAGTAATATTTCACTGAGATGTTCAGGGAACATAATTGATACATAAAAGGCTTTTTAGCGTATCAGCAAGAGTTAGGCATGCAGATTTTTGTTCATCCATTGCAACATCATGTATATATGTAGTACCATCCAATTAAAAAAACTACTTGCAAATAAAGAAATCATACTCTGTTATCTTCATTTCCTAGGAACTGCAAACACCTCTGAATCACATGATTTCCATTTAGATCTTTGATAAGTTCCAAGAATCCTGGTTCAAGGGCTGACACAACTAATGAAATTTGCTGTCTTGTTTTGAGAGTCTCAATTAGTTTCTGTACCACACGGGTGCTGACATAAGAAAAATGGAAAATGTCAAATTAAAACTAAAACACCAAGAAAATGTTAAATTACTTGCATAAGTTGCATAGCATCACTACCCATGAGTGTTTAAAGAGATTCTGACAAGCTGCCCTGGTTCTAGAGTAACCATGAGTATAATTTGCATCCTCTGTTCTTCAGTACACACACCCAACAACTTCTGCATAAGGTAATTTCCGAAAGGATTCACCATAAGTTCAACAACATGATTGATTATCTCATTAAATATTACTTGAACACCTTCTGGGGTATCCTCATCAAACATTCTTTGCAGAAATCTACAGCCTTGCTGATCTTTGGCAATTAAATATATGTACCCTCTAGCTTCTGCTAGGGAGTTACACTTGGGTAGCAAGGGGAATGAGCAATCAATCTTATCACTCTGAGGGATTTCACAATTTCCCAAAACCTGGCGCTGGATATCTGGCTCTGACTTGTGTAGATTCTTTTTATAGCCAGTTTCACGCAAAGCACCCTTACTCTGACCGTTTGTATGATCAAAATCCTTGGCAATGACATAATTTAAACCTTCACCTTGGATAATGAAGCTCCCCTCACTTGTAATAGCATCAAGACCTGCTTGTGGAACTCTTGTGTTCGAAAGGGGAAAAGCTCTTGCATTAGACATAGGAAGGTTATACTGCTGCAAGTTTTTAGCACTACTCAAATACGGCCTTAAATTAGAACGAATAAAAGAATTTGGAAACCTTGACATGCTCCTTTCTTGCATCAAGCTAATTCCATTTTGACGTCGATAAGATGAAGTATCAGCTGTAGGGTGTCCACTCAAAGAAGCAGTAAGCTCTGATGCCAGATTTGCTCCATAACAGAAGTTATTTATCGGCTGTCCTCTGTTCCTAGAGGAATCTATTGAACTTCTTAAGTCATTTGGTTGCAATATCATAATGTCAGGCCTTCTGGAACAATGCCGTGCTCCAAACAACCCAGCCATCTTATTGTTCCAGGGAAATCCTGGAAATGCTACGTCTGCATCAGAATCAGGACTAATAGGACTTACAGGACTGCTAGGAAAAGAGGATTCAACTCCCTTACGGTTAAGACGGGCTCTCATGAAATTGTTAAATTCCTCTTGTTTATAAACATTAATGGGATTATTTCCATCCGAACAGTCACGAAAAGGAAGCCCATTTGTACCTATTGATGCATCCTCCAAATTACAAGACTTATCATGCTGGTTGTTAAAATGCATTCTTCTCAAGGTGGCGCAGAGGTCAAACTCATCAACCAAATTTTCACAATCGTTCCTCCTAACAGTTAAATCAGGCCATTTGGAATCCAAACAGAAACTGTTAGGGTAATAAAAACTACCAGAAGATATGGGAGATTTAAGCTCCTCCAATGGGAGCATCGTCGGCGATCCATTATCAGGAGAGGGATGCCTACCAGAGAACGGGCCCGAGGAAGACCCATCTGATACCAGAGACAAACCACTGACAGGGGATGAAACACATGAATAAGTCATATGAGTAAACGGATCATCATCGCACATACCATACATTCCATGAACAGCCTGTCTGTCATCCCCACAATAACCATTTGGATGCTGATGTAGAAGATTGTACGATGTTATCTGAGGGATCTCATCTAACAGCTTCTCAAGCTCCTCGTCATGCTTCACGTTCTCTCTCATCTTCTCCCTTATCTCAACGCCTTCACAAACCGACAATAACAAGCAAACCAACCGATGCCGCCGGAAGAATTAAAAAAAACAGCTGACCCCAAGCAATCAAAGAAATTGCAGAAACAGAAAACCCTTTACAGATATCGATTAAAACAGTTCAATAACACATCCATTACGAGATTACCATTATCAGTCATTCGCATCTCGCTCACAAGTTTAAATAGAGATGATTTTTGGTGATGGGGATTTCAATTTCATCACTAAAGATCACATTTGGATTTTATCAGTGAACAGTTGGTAAGGCATGCAAAGATTGAAGGATTTCAGACGATCAATGGGTAGCGTAGGTATGCAGTTCGCGTAATTTCTCACGCCATTAGAGCCGAAGAGGAACAGTCCCGCTGCGCTATATGAACACACCAACGAAAGCAGAGAGAAATTGAACACACAGTGCTGCGAGTCTTAACACTGGGTTAAGAGAGCTTTCCCCATTATATATATATATATATATTCTATAAAAAATTATTTGTATTTTATTTAATTTAGTAGTGAACTTTAATAATTTGACACCCATAACTTAAGTTTCTAAAAAAAATTAATTTTTGTGCCAACATCTCAAAAACTGAAATAAGTTTTAGTTTAGTTTATTATCAATTTTTTATCGAATTTTGGTTAACCATCAATAAGAATATATATATACACACACACATGCCTATATAAAAAATATGATCATATTATATTATTAAATATATTTTGGTCAAATATTTTTCTAAAAGTTTGAAGGAAAATTTTCATGATTTTTCAGTTACCGATATCCGCGGAGATTGCAACAACCCTCCAAATTCCTTCATCGGCCAGCATGAAAAGAGGAGAAGAATTTAATTTTTTAAACACTTGAAAGTTCCGTATTACCCTCGCTGTGATTTCATTTCCCTTTCCCATCCTCCAAAATCAACGCACAACCATCTGAGGGGCAAATTTGGTATTTAGTTATATTATACAATTAATATATATATTTAATTGCAATGACTAACATAGTGGACCTGATTAATGGTGGTTGCATGGCACCTTAATCGCCTTATTTTAATTTTATTTTATGGTAACCCATCAGTTAATAGCGTGAGTTAGTTTTCAATTAGGTGGATAATATTGAATTAAATAATTTGATACAAATTATTTAATTCAATATTTAATTATTTAATAGCGATAGAGTAATTTTTTCTGTATTTAATTATTATAATTGTTTTTTTGTCCAGAATTATTATAATTGTTTGATACATGGATCCGGATAAGATATGTTTAATATCAATCTATCCAACGTATTATTGAGAGTGTTGTGAACTGAAATCAAAGGTCTTGCGATATTTTATTAGATATTAGCCACTAGATTCGTACTTAATACTGGAGGTTATTTAATTTTTTAGGAAATTAAATAAATTAAAAAATACTTAAATTAAGTTCTTTATTGCCCCGTTTGATAGCAAGGAATTGGAGTTGAAGAATTGGAACTGGAGTTGGAATCTATATTGTGTGTTTGGTGTGTTGGAATTGAACTCTTCCTGGATTCCATTGAACCCAAAATTGATGGAAGTCAGTTCCAACTTCACCCTCATTGAACTGACTTCTAACCTCATTTCCTTCTTCACTTGACATCTTTACCCTCATCACCTTCCACTCCAGTGAGCATCAAATCGACGACGACGACGGTGACCCACTTCCACCCGTGATGACCTTGTAATGGCTTGCGACGGTGACGACCTTCTTCTCCGACATCGACCCACTTCCACTTGCGACAACGATGACCTGCACCTTCCTACGATCTGGGTTCAGTCTGGGGTTTGCAACGGCGACGACCTCCCACGACGATGCCTCAGATCTCCTCCCACGACGATGCCACCTTCCTTCGATCTGGGTCCAGATCTCCTCATCCCACGATGCTGCCTCAAATGCCGCCAACAGCGATGCCTCCTCCTCCCACGATGCCGCCGCCTCCTCCCACGACGTCGTTGCCTCCCACGACGCGATATGGACAAGATCTGGAAGCGATCTGGATGAGATCTGGGATTGCAGATGAATTTTTGTTTTTTTAAAAAAAGGGTATATTAGTCTTTTTATATTATAGATATAAATATTAAATTAAAATAATACCACACTTTTTCCAACATGCCAAACATACTTTTAACCCTACTTCCAGCTCCAATTTCACTTCCACTTCCAATTTCACTTCCATCAAAATCACTTCCGCCTATCAAACGGGGCATATATCTATTATGTCAATTTCTCAATCACATGTATCTATGTATTCGGTTTTTAAAATATTATTATTTGATTATAAGTTAAACTATTTTTTATTTTACTATAATTTGAGTTTTGTTTTCTAAAGTTTAAAAGTGATAATCTTAATCCATGAAGTTCATTCGATTTAAATTGTTATGCCATGTTTTGTATTGTGGAATTGGAAATGGAATTCATTTCCTATGTTTGGTATGGTGGAATTGGGGGTGGAATTGGAAATGGAAATGGAATTCAAAATGGGTATAAATGAATTCCATGATGTAACCCATGGAATTAATTTTTTGGCCCCTCATTTTTTTCTATTTTTATATCCATTTCCATCTCTATTTCCATCCTCATTTCCATCTTCATTTCGATTTCCATTTCCATCTCTATTTCCACCAAAATCAATTCTAGCGTACCAAACGAGCCATTAGTAATACACGGGGAAGGGGGAGGGAGAATATATAGGAATGATGTGAAAGAGAGACTAAAGAGAAAGGAGACATTTAGAGACGAAAAGAGAGTGTTATTTATTCAAATCAAATAGCTTCTTACAATTAAATATATGAGGATTAGTTAAAGCATCACTTAAACTCTAGAACTAATGATGAGGAAATAATACAATAAAGATGATATTGCCAAATCAAAATAAATATCAATCAAATGTCTTCAAATCTTTGCGGGATTCTCTTAGGTCACGTTTGGTACCATGGAATTTGGAGGTATGGATATGGAAATGGAATTGATTTCCATATCCATGCATGTTTGGTACTATGAAATTGGCTTCCACATGGAAGCCAATTCCACAAAAACCATGGATTTACAATTCCATCTCAAAAGCTTGGATTTGTAAATCCATGGAGATAATTCCATCTAAAAATTTTTTTAATTTGATTTAGGTAGTTTTAAAAGTTAATTTTTTTTTAATTTAGAAGGACTTTTAGGTCTTTTCATCTAAAAATCATACCTCATTCCATGACATACCAAACATACTTTTAAACCTTATTTCCATTTCCACATCCACATCCACATCCATATCCATCGAAATGAATTCTACGTACCAAATGAGGTTAATCATTTATGATTCCCATCAACCAATCCTTATAATTTTAAAAGCTCCCTGTACTTTTAAACAATTTTTAATTGTGGGAGTGAACGATAAGGATTCGGTTACGAGCACTTTGATACTTTTAAATCTTTATTTTAATTTTGAGTCTCCTAAATAATTAGAATTTTTATAATCTTGTCAATAAATAATAAGTCTGTTTGAAAACGCGGTAGAGAAGTACTTTTGCGCAAGTTAAAGTAAATATTGAAGGAAATTATCTCATTTTACGAAAAAACACTATTGAAACGTGCTTTTTAGGAAGTAAATAAGATTTTCCGCAAAATATTTGCTGCGAGTCATTCCCTTTAAGTTTTCGTATTTTTTTATGCAAAATGAGAACAATGACCAATTTATAATGAACTTTATCTTTTTTTTATTAATATCCTTTGGCCTTTTATTTAAAAAAAAAATAAGAAGAACGGCCAATTTGATTTCCCTTGGCTTTAACGGACCCACGGTGCATTTGTCTCACTTGCTTGGTCTCCAAGAAAAGGACACGGTCGTCATTTCGTTGTTTCCAAGGGGTCAAATATTTGCTCCAAGTGGACCAAATTTTTAATATTCCTTGTCAGTTTTATTTGCTTCCTTCGTCGGAAAGCGAGAAACGGCAGGGCCCCACATGTTAATCTCTCAGCCTCAGCTTTCATTCTCTGCATGGGCCCACTTGTACCCTCTCCAATTGCCTCTTTACACGTGGATAACTACTTACCCGCCCAAACTGGATTTCTCCTTTCTCTGGCTTATCGATCAATCACAAACCCTAATTTTTATTTCTGGGCCGCACAAAGTGATTAAGGGAAAAAAAAAACCCAGTCATGTTGAAGGTTTCAGCACATGCATCATTCAATTTTGTAAGATTCTACCCATTCTCCGTGGGTTCAACTGGTGAAAAGATTGGGCTAGTACTCTCATCTAAAGGGAGAGGGTTCAATCATGGGGAGTGCCACTTTGTTGTTGCTCCAGTCGCGGTGCTTGGGGAGGCATCACCACAGCTTAGTAAAGTTGGGTTGACCTACCTCTGTGACCAGAACTAAAGGGCTTACTTGACATGCTCCCGTAAGGGACAGGCCCCGGTGGATCATGAGTTAGGTGCACTGTTCTTGGATCGTGGGTGAGCTCAACCCGTTTCCTAAATTTTATGCATCAAAAATTTTTTTTTTGTAAGATTCTAACCAGCAGACAAGAAACTACTTGATAAAATGAAATGCGGTAAATCAAGATTCTAATTTCTACAGAAAAATATATTCACATTCATAACTCGATGTGATGAGCTGATTACAATGTTGGGTTAAGTTTATGTAATGTAAAAAAGATTACATTTTGTAATTTTAATTATGTGTGGTTTGGGAATCCATTAGGAGAAAGGAGTTACAGATTCCGAGAAGAATTTACCGATTTCGAGATGATTTTTACAGGTCTCTTGATACTTTTATCTTGACTTACGTGTACCGTTAGGAGGAAGTTACCCCCAAGCAAAGCCTATATTAAGTATATGCATCTTAATCACACTATCAAAACTAATAAATAGGGATGCAAACATCTTGCAATCCAGTTGAAAAGACATAATTAACATAATAAATTTTAGAATTGACTAAATTACATGTTCAACTTATTTGCCATCATTTTCGTCATCACTACTAGTTTTATCATTGTTATCGCTACAATTGCTCACTATACACATATTTGAATTTAAGTTGGCTCAATTTCAAATTATATAAAAAATTATACTTGTCATAATTGTTATAAAGAATCATCTATAATCATAAAATTTAAACACAGTTCAATTAATAAAAATTTTGGTATACTTTAATTCAATAAGAGATGTTGACTAATGAATTACATTTGATAAAGCGATGGAAAAGTACTTTTACCATTTACAAGGTAAATGTGTGAAGGAGATTATCTCGTTTTGCGGAAAAATACTGTTGAACGTGCTTTTGGGTGTTAAGAAGCTTTCTCAAACATCCCAATATCATTTTTTTAGGTTAAAGCCAAACTACTTTATAAGTTTTCTTAACTTCATAATTTAATAAAAAGTCTTTAAGTGTAAAACCCGAATTTAATTATTCTCTCAACTTCATAATTTTTCTTAAATTATTCATTTCAATTACATATATCAAAGAAATTTAATTAATGAGGATTATATTAAAAAAATAGAAAAAGCAACATACATTTGTAACCAAATAACAAATTTAACCAATTTTGTAATATTTGTATATTAACTATCTAACTCATGCATTTAGAATAACCATCAATACTGGTTTTTGATTTGGTTCCAATAATTTAATATTTAATTTTTAAAAAATCATATTTGTTGCTAACCTTTCTTCACTATTTTATTACATAAAACTTGATGTTAAGACCTCTAACAAATCCTTGGCAGAAAAAAAAGTATGAGTTATATTATTTACAATTTGTGAAAAATGCAATATTCTGTAATTTTTTATAAAAAATAATTGGTCATGTTCATATTGATATTGATCCGATCACTAAAAAAATTAATCATCTTGATATTTTTTTTGGAAATGAATTGTGACTATATTGAAATAGAAGAAGACAGCATTGTTAGATTTGATTGGCTTAGTAATAATTTTTTATCAAATTAAATTTTAAAATATATCAATACTAATATATCCTATAAAATTAGACAAAATTTAATTCTTTTTGGGAAATTTACTGTTTGGTCCCACATAAGGGACTTATTTATCAAATGGTCCCAAAGTTTAAAATATTTAAAAAATGATCCCATTGACAACACGAGGTGTTGTCAATACAGCACATGGTGTTGTCAGGGGTTGTCAAGTGACAACCCCATGCGCTGTGTCAATGGGACCATTTTTTAAATATTTTAAACTTTGGGACCATTTGTTAAATATCTTCACTATATGGGATCAAATAGTAAATCTCCCATTCTTTTTTTTGACCATGCGTCAACTTGAGACCAATTTGTTCCCTATTAGGATATAATATTCTATTCATCGTTTAAAAACCTTTAATGAGTGCATTGAAGACTTTGAAAAGGTGACGACTTTAACACTTCTTCGTGGCATCCTCGCTACCCTAACAAGTTTAAAAGAAAATGAGTTTATTTGAAAATGCGATGAAGAATCACTCTTATATTAATCGAGGTCAGTGGCGGACTCATGATCCTGGTTTAGTGGGTGTAAACTATTTTTTAAGAAGATAAATGAGACTTATTCTTAATATCTTTTGAGAATAATTTGAGTAAAAATTTAGTGGGTTCAAAATTAACAAACGAGTGGGTGCAAAATAAATCACATAGTACTAATATATACCTAATTTTCTGGAAATCAGGGGGTGCGGCTGCACCCGCTCGGAACCATGTAGGTCCACCCCTGATCGAGGTAAATATGTGAAGAGGATTATTTAGTTTTACGAAAAAAATATTGTTAAAGGGGTTTTTAGGGATTTCAGAAGCTTTGTGAGATAGGGCAAATATTGCGAAATATCCAAAAGGTGTGAGTTGTGACTCTATCCCATTTTTTTGCCTTTAATCAATGTTCAAATATGATTAATTGAATTTTAAACTGGAAAGATAAGTAGTTTGTGCTTATTTGGGAACACCGTTTCCCAAACGGTACACACATTCCAATATAAAATCATCTCGAAATCTGTGAAAATCATCTCGAAATTCATTAAAACCATCTTGAAATCCATAAAACCATCTTGAAATCCGCAAAATACCTCAAAATCTGTAAACTCATTTCTCCCAACGGACTTTCCAAACACACTTTGACGGTTCTCATAGTCTAACCAGTTAGATCTAGAGTTGACAGGGTGGGGTATAATAAAAAAATAAATAAATAAAAATAATTATGTGTATCATATATATATAATAAACAAAGTCTGATTATTAATATATAAGTACTATTATAATATATTATAATGAAGTTTTCAATGAAATAACATCATATCATATGACTAGAAATAGTTTGAAAAAATATATTGGACTCTGTTTTTTTAAATGCTTTTAATTTATTTCAATATCTTTTTTAGGCTCAAAAAATTGTTTGGTTTTTTTTTTTTAAAAATTGTCATGGTTTTTTGTTTGATTTTGAATTCCAGCTCAATGATGGCTGATTCAACCCATAAAAAACAGTTTTCTGATCCAAACAAGCCATTAACGATTTTGAACTGATCAAAATGTCTGATTCCTTAATGACTACCTTTTTATCTATGTTAAGTTCCACTCATTTGATCCAATCAGCTTGGGTTGATAATCATTTATAATCTACCAAACTAGAATTAGTTTGACTCCTCTTTCTGAAATTTAGGTTTTCTCTAAATACTCCCATTTTTTCAAAATTTAAGTTTTGTAATAAAACTTAGGTTTGAAATCCAGATTTTGAAAAAAAAAACTATTTTCTTGTCAAATCACACTCTCTTTCGTAATAAATTTTCTCTTTTCTTTTTTTCGTTCCTCTTTCCTACTTAATTTTTGTTCTGAACCCCGTAAAAGCTATTTTTATCCCAAACACAATCACCTTTCAAAATCTAGGTCTTGCATCGGAATCTATAAAAGCTATTCTCCCAAAATTTATTATCTAAAACCCAGATTTTACCTCGAACTCCGCAAAAGTTATTATTAAACAGACTTTCAAACGAGCTATAAGTCAATTAACCAATAGGAGTAAGTTGGAATTTCACAAATATTTGCCTACACATATCACATGTATAAATATTTTGTGTGGTTCCATGTTAAAAAACACAAAATAAAAATACAAAACCAATTACTTAACACCAAAATCAACAAGCTTTTTTTTTTTGGTGATTTCCAGTGTCAAACTAAATACAAAGTGAATCTCTTCCAACCCCAATCAAAGAGGAATTAATGAGAAACAGACCAAAAGCAGTGAGATTAATTGGGTGTGATGGTCCAAAGCAAGCAAGTCTGAGGTTGCTTGCCATAATAAGAAAAGCAACACTCTGATTCTAACAGACTCAGATGCATCACCAAACTACTTTAGGTTTTGGAGTACAATGCAAGTGTCCAGTATTGTTTATACACATGAGCTGACTGTCATATTAATATATTGACCAAAGCATATTCAGAATCACCAGTCTCAGTTTCCATGAACTCATAATAATGGACCCTTTGCCATTGTGTTTAGGTTTTGCTTTTTCTATTTCCTTTTCAATGAAAATACTTGCAGGGAATCGGCTAATTCACACAGTAACATGTAAACCAATGTCCGAGTATATGCTGAGATATGTGATCACATTCATTTGGTTGATAAGTCCTTGAATATAATTACCTTTAATAGGAAGATTAATGTGTTTGGTAAAAAAATTTCAACTGCAACTGGGTTGACTTTAGCGAGATTGGATAATGTCATACTAAACGTTGCTAGGGACCTAACAACGAGAGGGACCCCGGAGTGGGTGAAGGGGGAAGGGAGACGTAGTAGGTAAGGTGTGCTCAAGTCCCACATCGGTTGGACCCGTCCAAAGTGAAGGTCATATATGTAGTTGGGGCGTGGCCTGTGACATCCGATACATCTTTTGGGTAGCTATGAGATCCTAAAAGGGTAAAATCAAGTGCTTACAAGCTGCTAAATATGGACAATACTCACATTAAGGATGTCATAATACCATAATTATTATTCAATATTAAATCTCGACTTGAGGCTTGTTTGAAAATAGCTTTTATAGATTCCGAGGTAAAATATAGGTTTTAGAGAATATATTTTGGAAAATAGCTTTTACAGATTTCGAGGCAAAACCTAGGTTTTGAAAAGTGATTTATGTTTGGAAAGTTATTAGCTTCTACGGATTAGGTTTTGAAAAGTGATTTATGTTTGGAAAGTTATTAGCTTTTACGGATTTCGAGGCAAAAAAGTGGGTAGGAAAGATGAAAGAGAAAGAATGAAAAGTAGGAAAGAGGAAAGAGAAGAAAGAAAAAGTAGAAAAAATGAAAGAGAAAGAAGGGAAAAAGTAGGAAAGATGAAAGAGGAAAAAGTAGGAAAGAGAAAACCTATATTTCGAACCGAGGTTTTGTAACCAAAATAACTTTTCAGAAAAATTTTATACTTAGACAAAATCTAAATTTTAAAATCAAACCTAGATTTTAGAAAGTAATGACAAACAAGTCCTAAATCTTGACTTGGTCTTGTCAATGCAAATTCAAAGTCAAGTAACCTCGCATATGTCCTACTAGGCTACTCTAGCGATGGTAATGCAAGGAATGATCTTGGAAGGCACATGATGATATTTAAGAAGGTACACTTTTGAAAATGACATAAAGTTCTTATATTTACATCAACGTATTTTCTCTGCTAATTTTCAATGAAGAGTCACAGTGAAAATTTATTTTTATTTTTCATTTAAATAGTGAAAAGAAAATATATTTGTGAGATAATAAGCATAAGAAGCATAATCCTGTAAGTTCAGAAACATTAATAAAAAAACCGATGTACTTGTGAGATAAAAGAATGCAACAGCTCTATTCAAAACTAATTTTTATTTATGAAAAAAAAGATTCATTAGCTACTCGAAAAATTGTTTATTATGGTAGGTTTCTTCTTTTTGAATCCCATTATTAATGGATCTTAATTTCTTTTTTCACGTAATAAAAGAAGTGGTGGGTGTGCTTATAACAAAAATGTTATTATCATAATTCTTAATCATGCTACTTTGCTTCCAATCAACATAATGAAGCTACCCTCCCTTATTATTAATATATATAAAATAAGATTATCATCTTATAACCTTTGCTCTTTAGTCCTCAACAGATTTTTTTTGGTCGCTTATCTTGAATTTCAAACAAATTAATCCTATTTCTAGTGAGTCATTAGTTTTGGTAATACGTTTAATAATTTCACTACTGCGAGTAAATTATATTTTTTTTACGGAGAACAAAAATATAAAGTTATGTCAATGTTGTGAATCGCTTTAGTTTTTTTAAAAAAAACTTATATTAGTTTCTTTTAGAGTCGGTAAAGCGGGCCAACCCGCCAGGTGGGGGGCTGGAAAATCCCAGCCCGCAGCCCGCCAGCCGCCAACTTTTTATTTTATTAAAAAAATAAAAAATAAAATCTTTTTTCCTTTTTTACCCAATTTTTTCTTATAATATTGCATATTTATGCTATTCTCTTTCAAATTCTATGAATAAGTGTTCAATAATTTTCTAAAAATATGATTTAATATTACTTTTTTCTTTGTAAAAAAATATTAGGATAAAAAAATGTAAAAAATACATAAAATATATATTTTTTTCAAATAAAAAATAAAAAATGGGTTAGCGCGGGCTGGCCCGCCAACTCGGGGCTCAGCCCGCCTAACCCGCAGGTTGAGGGTGGCGGGCTGGCGAGTTAGGCCCGCGGCCCAACCCACATTATCAGCTCTAGTTGGGCCGGGTTGTCCAGAACTCATTTTCTTCGTTGAGCTACTTATTTAAATGCGATGAAATTTATTGATAATGTGACTGTTTGAGAATCACATTTAGATTTATAAAATACATTTTGGATCAAAAAATTTGTTAACTTGCAGATCTTAGTGTTTGACAATTCATTCTTTTAAAAATACATTTTAAGCAAAAAACTTTTTGTTTGGCAGAATAAATGCATTCTGAATAAAATGTTTATCCAAATATACATGCATTCTGTCAAAGTACATTCTCCCAACAATTTTTCAAATGTTTTAATAAAATTCCCTGCAAACGGATATTCATGCTTAGCAGAAAAAAAAAGTAAGGTAAGAAGGCAATCCTTCACATTAAACTAAATGATTATTTATTTATTCCGTTTTCTTAAGTTTTTTTATTAAGTACGTGTATCATCTATTGATTACAATTCTATTTAAGAATATTAAATGTAGATACATCTCACAATGTAAATTTGAACATTGATTCACTATGTTAAGAGGGATATTTTGAGATGATTCCATACCATCCAACTTTTCAGTATATTACATATCTTTTCCAAATGTGATTCAAATATTGATGCTAACACTACGGGATATAATGGGTTTGTTTAGAAACGATTTTGCAATGCCAATTGCTCATTTAACAGTGCCAATCGCTGGCATAAGTCCAATTGAGTCACTATTCTTATTTTTGTTCTCATTTGGCACTCGGTTTTGCGTTAAGATCATTTTCTCCATGAGTGACTTCTACCCATAAGTTGAAATGAGCAGCTTCTGACTAGCTTCCGAAATAGCAAATGAAACTTTGGACTACTCATTGTTACATCATTTTCCAGTCCAGAAACAACCACTACCCCAGCTCTTCAAGCAAACTTCGTTCCTCATAGGAAACACACATGTTTCTTTTTTCAGTTATAGTTTACATTTTTTTTTCAGTTTCAATAAAATTCATATTTTTAATTTTAATTTTTAGAAAAAAAAGTCATTTATCCCATCTAACCACCCCAGCTCTTCAAGGAAACTTCGTCCCTCATATGAGACATACATGTTTCTTTTTTCAATTATAATTTACATTTTTCTTTTTTTTTTCAGTTTCAATAAGGTTCATATTTTTAATTTTAATTTTTAGAAAAAAATTCACTTATCCCACCTTTTTCCCAATCACGTTTGCTTTTACAAATAAGTCACTTCTTTCGCCGCTTTTCCAAACACAATTCACTTTTACAATCTGACTTATTTACAATCTCACTTCCCATAAGTTAGATTGCAAATAAATTATTTCTCCCAGCGCATTCCCAAAAGCCAAAGCTTATTCTATTAGCCTCAACAGCCACATGTTCTCTCCCCTTTAAACATGGAAAAAAGAAACTTCAAAATATGGAAAAAAGAAACGCACGGGCGCAAGCGCGCACACATTTTGACAGTAAATGATCTGCTTTGTAGATAAGATACTCATAACTTTCGTTATCAATTTAATTGATTCTTTAGCTTTTGTTCAAATAAGTATGCATGCAAACCCAAACATAATGATGTTGATCCTACTAAACAAAATTAGCAATACCCAGTGCATACAAAATGAATCAATATCGATTACAAACAAGTGGGTTTAACAGCAGTAGAAAGAGGGAAAAGGTAAACGTGCTTCTTCAATGCTGTGGCCAGGAGTCATGACTCTTTGGTCTCAGTGTTTGGTAAGTTATTTATTACAAAGAAAAGCAATGGACCAAACGATAGGAGGCTTCATATTTCACAAAATATATGAAATCTTGTCCGCCAAAACACCTCAACAAATGACATAATAAGGGGAGTTGCGATTACATCTCAAATAAGAATAAAATTCCGATAAAACCCAAGGACTTGTTAATGACATGTGAAAAGCCATTGACAAGTATATCATTGACTTGGCTTGGATCCTAATTGTAATTTTCCCTAAAGATAAGCTCTGCACCATTTTTTCCGTACACACACAGAAGAGAATGACATGGCAGGTGAGGTGTAAAAATAATAAACATGTCATGTGTTGATCAAGCTACAGGACACAATATAAAAAACAGAGGGTAGACAATTAGAAGAGGCTCTGTATTCAATCATTAGAAGCTAGTTCTTGTATAACGCATGAACTTTCTACATCAAGCAATAGAAACATCATCCATGTCTGATACAAGCTAGAAAGAATGGATACAAACTGTGAGAGACAACTTGAACCTTTATTTATAATTGAGTGTTCAGAAATTTTACCCATTTTTTTCGTAAGCTTGGAAGTACACACTCAAACATAGACATGGGCATTGCTTTTGAAGTTTTCATGCATAAGAACCAGCATGCCCTGAAATGAATACAGCCGGAGAGTGGATTCTATCTAGTAGAATTCACAGTGCAAGAGTTCGCTCGCCTCTCTTTCTATCTTCTCAGTTCTATTGAATCACTGCTCTTCAAATTATCTGTATTCCACTTATAATTTATGTCTCGTTGCGTCTAATTTATGTCAAACATATAAACTACTTTCTTGGCATGTGCTGCTTAGGCACAGTCCAACACCAGAGAAAGGCAGATCTTATCAAACACCACGACAAGAAACTTCCAGTCGTTCTATTCTCCTAGCCAAATCATATTTACCAACATTCTTCAATCCATCGGTAACCATGTCAAAACATCGAGATATCGGTGTCAATCCCAGCTCTGTCATCTCCATCAAATAGTTTGCAGCATCAACAACTCGGCCTCCACGACCACACATGGTTATCAACATTGTATATACAGGACGGTTAGGGGGATGTGCCTTAACCTTCATATCACTGAAGAAACAAAATGCATCATCAAACTGACCCCGTCTGCAGAGTGCCTTAATTATGGGTGCATATAAACTAGGGAACGGCTTATGCCCTTCCTCAATTGAATTATGCAAGAGTTTGAATGCCTCATCAATCAAACCCTGTTTCGAAACAGGAGGAATAAGGATCTTATAAGTGTTAATATCTGGTGCAAACCCCAATTTACACACTTCATGGTAAAGAGCTACACAAAACTCAACCTCCTCAGATTTAGACAATGCTTCTATTAAAGTGTTGAAGGTTTCTACATCAGGCACATATCCTTCCTTGATCAATTTCCTCATCATTTCTTTGGCTGACTCAAAATAGCCTGCGGTTAACAAACCATCAATCAAAAGATCACGACCTCTCACTGGGGGGTTAAACCCCTTCTTGCTCATTTCCTCCAAAAACTCCTGAGCCTCTCTCATTTTCCCTGACGAGCACCAAGCATTCACAAGAATATTATAAGTTCTCTTATCAGGACTCACCTCTTTCCTAATCATCCTACGTATCAATGCATAAGCCCCATGAAACATTTTCACCTCACAAAGCGCAAAAAGTAGAGAATTGTGTACATGCACATTTTGTGGGCAATTGAATTTCTTGGACCTGTTGAAGATCTCAACGGCTTGGTCCACGAGGCCGTGCTTACCATACTCTTCAATAACGAAGGAGATGGTCTCGGGAGACAAATTTAAGTTCTGGGTCTTCATCTGTTGAATAATCTTCCACATGGTCTCGTATTTCTTGGCGCGAGCAAGGATCTTCACCATCTCTTCGAATTCCACAGACGTAGGTTGGTAAGAAGGGCTGGAGGATCG
>JANTPZ010005884.1:0-36143 GCA_025593235.1 Vachellia pachyceras
CAGGAAGAGAGTCTGCCAGGAAATGGAAGAATAATATCTGGGTAATCATTGATGGCGAGAAGGTTTCCTTATACAAAACGGTGCTTCTCAAATACTACAATCAAATGTCAAAAACTGTTAATGGTTCCAATAGATTGAATAATGGACGGTCTTGTCACCGTGATGAATTTATTAGCTGTAGTAGGTGCAGAAAAAAGCGCAGGTTCCGTCTGAGGACTAAAGAGGGATGCCGCATTCACCATGATGCTTTGGCAGATGCAAATTGGAAATGTGCTGATCTTTCATATGACAAGTATGCTTATTCAGCTGGTCTTTTACATTGAAATGAATAGTTGTGCTAATTAACCTAAAACAGAAATGCTGCATATACAAAATTTTCTTGATATTTAGTTATTAATGCATGTTACTTAAGGCTAACCCCATAAATAATTTATGGAAATGAATGTTTCTAAGATACTAGAACTGTAATAATTATTTTTGTCATATATAGATTGGAATGGAATTGGTGATAACATTATAACCAGATGTTGCTGTCCATTCTAGTTAAAATACCTTTTTGTCATAAAAATTCTTTAGTCTTGTGATTGACTGCCTCCTTGGATTATACATCTGGACACATCTTCTGGGATCCCGCAAAATTAGTTATTGTTTTGTTAAATCAGCTTGTATCAAGTAGTGAGTGCCCAACTGACCTTCCACCTTCCTCTAATCTGCCGCAGCTTGATGAAGGACCTTTTAATAACATATTATCCTGCCTTGTATAGTTTGCCTCTTTAAGTCTGCGCCTCTGTTATTACCTAAAGAATTTGATTTGTCTGTAGAAGCAGTCCATCTTGGTTGGTCGTTGCGTCACTCATTGTATTCAATTCCTGCCAAAAAATGAAAATAATTCTGATGAAAAAGTTTTGTGCAGTTGTACTAGTATGTCAATAATCCAAATGATGAGAACAGTTCAGCCTCCAGTCATAATAATCATGGTTGCTTTTATTCAGTTTATTATGCCTACTTGAGTTATATTCATCTCCAGTTCATATTCAGGCTACGGGGTTGATATTAAAGATAATTATCAGTAATAACAAGAAAAATATTGTATGTGGGTGTAAAATGTGTTGCTTGAGAATAAGCCTCTGGACTTGTGCACTCTGTCTTCTAAGGAAACTACCGTTTTGCACATCTTTGCTGTCTAGTGCTGACATTTCCATTTCCTTTAGCCTGTTGTCTGGCACTCTGGCGACAAACACCTTGCTATTGATGATTTGATTATAAAAGATACCCCACCATTTTTTTTGGGGGGGGGGTGTTTTGAAATCGAATGTCCTCTTGAATTTTGGGGATCTTCTAAGTAATCTCTGGAGCTTTCATAGATGGGAGGGGGTATGCACATGCCTTATGGAGTCAAGAACATCGTTTTCAGTTTTTCACTAGTATATTCTTCAACGGCATCTTCTAGACAAATCCTTGAAGTTACTTCTAAAATAATCTCTCAAGCTGTACGTTGCGCAACCAAAAAAAAATCTCTAAAGTTGTACTTTGCTATTATGTGGTAATATATTTGAAGCTGTATTTGGTAACGGTAAGCTGCATGACAGAATAACATGCGATGATGAAGAAGAACGAGCGAGTCGCAGGGTATACAGAGGATGTACTCGTACTCCAACATGCAAAGGTTGCACTTCTTGTGTGTGCTTTGGATGCGATATCTGCCGTTTTTCAGATTGTAGCTGTCAGACATGTACTGACTTTACCAGCAATGCCAAAGCGTGACTCCTCTTTTGTTTTTCTTAATTATGATATTCATATTCACACCCTATCCCTTCATGCCGTAGGAATAGTTATGTTTCCTAATTGAATTGAAATTCCAGCCTCTGTGCAACGTTGATTGTTCTCATTGACTGGATTATAAATTTCTATTAGCATCATCATGCTGTATTGAAGGAATTTCTTCCTATCCCCCCTTTAAGTACTCTCTAAGTGATTTATTCAGGAATGACTCCTATTTTTTTTTAAAAAAATAACAATGTTTAAGTTTTCAAAAAAATCAGAACATGAAAAAAAATTAGGGGAAAGGTTCCCCGACAAAAATTTTAGAGTACTTGAATTTTGGCTTGGGCTATTCTTGCCAATGAAGTCTTTTTTTTCAATTTTCTCAGCAAACATATTTTTGATTATTTTTGTAAGTTAATTTGAGTAGTTCCTGAAAGTAATTCGATGGAGAGAATTTTTATTGTGACTAAAATTATAGCGAGGCATACAAATATTATGAAATGTAAAAATTACTAATTACTCACTAATAATCATTTGTCAACTAAGATAATGGGGTGTTTGGCAAAGCTTCTGAACACCCCAAAAGCACGTTCAACAGTGTTTTTTCGCAAAACGAGATAAACTCCTCCACATATTTACCTCGTAAATGGTAAAAGCACTTCTCCACCGCTTTCCCAAACGGACCCAATATATTTTTCATGAAACTAGTTAAAAACAATAATTTAATAAATCATTTTTCATAAAATCTAATAACTTATTTTTAAATCATAAACAAACATGTTCTAAATATTGTGACGAAACGTTAGAGAAATTAACTAATAGGTAGCTAAATGAGTCATGAATCCGAAATCCAAAGACTCATTCTGATAATCAGAATTTTACAAATAATATTTAACGAAAGAGAAGCGAAAATAGAATTACAAAGAATGAGAGGCAAAAGGTTCAAGTTTAATAGTTTTATTGTGATAATTTATCATCATTATTTTTAATGTCAATTGTATAGTAATTTATTTTCATCACGTTTTACTCTCTATTTCTGAAGTTGATAATAATCATAGGCACCAAAGATAGCTTAATTGGATTCATTTCAACTCAAGCTTCAACATTACATGATAAAATTAACAGTACATCCAATGCACTTTGTTGAATGTGCCGCGGAGCGCACTGAACTTAATTCGTTGGTCGCCAGCCTTTCCTTCCCCTTTGGTGAAAGGTTTTCCTTCCACGATTAGCAGAGCCACCGGGCCTAAATTGATTGGGAGCATGGAGATTATTGCCAGGACCTGACTGAAAATTATGATTTCTTCCTGGTTGCATTCCGTAGGGGGGGAAACCTTGGTCTCCACCACCACTTACAGATGCCTGAATCTGCTGGAAATTCATCCCAAAACTCATTTGATTTTGACCAACAAGGCCCTGTGGGTACATAGGTTGTGCAAATATATTAGGTTGTACCACAGGCAAGCTGGTTCCTGGAAGAGGAAGCGACCCTAGATTGGGGCCTGAGTGCTGTTGAAATGGGATTCCTGTCATTGGCAACTGATAAGGATTTTGTGCATTTCCTGGGAACAAAGACATGCCATTAGAAGGAAATCCGTTAGGAAGCAGAGCAGTTTGTGGCTGCATAAGTGATATCCCATTTGTCCAAACTCCGTTTGAAGCTAAATTAGGGCCGGGGTTTGCAGGCGGAAAAGGTGGAACAATTGAAGCCGCCTCGAAAGGACCTGGTCTGATGCCTGAAAATGGAGGAAACTTTTTATGATTATGCGTTGAAGAAGCGGAGGGAACAGGATAGTGAGGTGCTGCCGGGCCATTTTTCCTTGAAGCCTTCTTATTGTTGTTTTTATGCTTTCCATGATTCTTATCACTAATACCTCTCTTCATTTTGTGCATTTTCCTATATTCTGCCTCTTTCTCATCATCGGAGAACTCCGCTTCATCAGACAACTCTTCATCATTCAAACCAGAAGCATCATAGCCTTTCTTGTAAAGATCCTTGTTATTAAGCACGTGATCGGCAAATTCCGGAACAAAAGAAATCGAAGTACCCACATGGACACCCTCGGGGATTTCATTTTCAGAATTGTACCTCACAATATAGTAAGGATTTTTGACAGGTCCAAAGATTTCATCAACCAACCCTAGTGGGGTTCGGGTTTCAGTTATCCAGACAACGGACCCCTCATTAAGAGGATCATGCTTTTCCATCCCTTCCACAACGACTTGAGAGCTGATGATCTGTAAAATGAGTCACTTAATTCAGTTTATCAACCATATTATTATTTGATAAGCTATCCTTTATACTACAGATATTTAGTTTAGTGTATATTAAACTAAGAGGTCACTAAGCAGCCCGAAAATAAAACATTTGCCACTAAAAAGGGCCATAGTGGAATGCCTATTATCCTTCCCTAATCGAAGGTGTGGTTTTCATAATCGTACCGACATAACAACTCCTACGGGCAGCATTTGATGGTGCGGTTCTATGGTCACATTTACCGGAGGAACTGAAGGAAGATCCTGCAAAGCACAGACAGTTCAAAAGTCAAGCTCAAAGCAAGCTACTTTGCAATCACATCACTAAAAGCCATGATTTGTGTGTCTATACGGTAGAAGACATAATTACCGTTACCAGTAAAGATCATATTATACACTGCTGAATATCTGCCAAAAAATCTCATGATATAAAAAATCTTAGCAAAGTCCCCAACGATATCCAAATTAACCCCCCTATAACCCATTTCTATCGGCAAACTCAGTTGTCCACACCAAGTAGGTTCAGAGAGCAGAATACCTTCACTTGCGTAGCCAATTAAATTTGCTAAATTGCTGGTATATGATTTGATGTACAAAATTACCTTGAGCTCGTTCTTTGACCTGATGGGTCCTTCCATAGCAGTGTCATCTTCACCATCTTCAACATTAATGCCACTCCAAGAAACCTCCCTTGCATCTTCATCACTGGCGGCAGTGTCAGTGCCCAGCTCTTGCCCATCAGAGTCTTTCATCTCACCTTCTTCAATTTCCACTTCAATCTTTGTTGTCATTTTTTCTTCGTCCTGATGTTCCTCCTCCTCACTATCGTCATCGTCACTAGAACCACCACTAGTTGAACTATCGTCACTATCACTGCTGCTACTAGAAGATGCAGATGTTGGTGAAGATGGATTATCACTCTCGGACTCTGAACTATCACTCTCATCCTCATCCATCTTGATCTCACTCTTCCCATCATTCGTTCCAATTATAACAGAGCTTTCAGGGCCACTAACCAAACTATTACTTCCCAACCCTTCCTCAATATTACTGTTACAACCCGAAACCCCCAATTTTTCACGCACTCCATCATCCACCTCCACGGTAGAAGTAGATTCTACAGCAATTGGCTCAGCACCGTTTCTCATTTCCTGCTCAGAACTTTGAAGCCTGCCAACTAAACTAATACTTCCTATCCCTTCCTCAATGTTACAACCCGAAGCCCCCAAACTTCCACACGCTTCTCCATCGATTTTCAAGACCCGAGTAGATTCCGTAGCAATTGGCTCAGCACTGTTTCTCATTTCTTGCTCAACCGTACAACTCCTAATCCCCAAATTTTCACACTCGGGTTTCTCCTCCACCTTCCCCACGCCATTAGACACAACAGGGTTTCGATCCAACCCGTCAAAGGAACAATCTTCGTGCCCCAGAGCGAAGGGGTCTGCAACCTCAATAACACTGTTCTCTTGACCAACCATCGAAACTATTTGGTACAGAAATAAAAGCGATGACTCAGTGGGCGAACGTAGAGTCGTTTGATTCAGCACCAATAACAAGGTATATTGAGCTTGGAACGTTGTTGAAGAAGTTCAGGAGAAAGCTGCAAGGCAAAGCAGAGGTTTTGTGCGCGGTTCGCTCCTTAAACCCTAGGCAAAGAAGAGGCTTACTCCTTGGACTAACTGGATTCTATTGGCCAAAACGAACGAGAAATTTGAAAATGGGTGGAAAATAGATTTTACAGGTTTATAGTAAAATCTACGTTTGGAAGGATAATTTTTATATAGGGGGTAAGTAGCATTTTTACCACGGAAGTATACCGGTTGAAGTAAGAAGTTTTTTGGGGATCAGATTCACCCCGGAAGTTTATAAAACGTAGCATTTTTCATCTGTAGTAACGGATCCTTAACAGACATTTATCTTCATTCGAATAAAACATGTGTTATTCGAATGAAAGCTTCCTCTTCAGCGTAAAACTCATTCAATTGAATTTTTCACCAACATTCTAAATTTAATCGAATATAAAAATCAAGATTCAATCAAATCAGTTTTATATTGATTTGAATTATAGAGTTTCTAAACCTTATTTTTCCCCAACGGTTTGGAAAGTGGGAAAAAACGGTTTAGAATTCTCATTCGAATGAATATAACACACATTTGAATGAGTCTACTCTTTAAAAACGGTTCAGTAAGGTTAAACTTAAAAATGTTGTATCTTCCTCATTTTAGCTTCCAATTTGACAAATGACCTATCATTGGAAAGCCCTTTGCGTTTAGTTTCAAATAGCACAAGTTTCACAATCATTGGATTAGTATTTTGAGAGATATGATGAAAAACACAAACATGCATCACGAATACATTTATTCCAGATATATCTTTGGTTTTTTGATGATATATCTCAACATAAATGTCTAATTGATTTCAAACTTGTGCCATTTGAAATTAGACTCAAAGGGCTTTCCAATGATAGGTCATTTGTCAAATTTGGAGCTGAAATGAGGAAGATACAGCATTTTTAAGTTTAACCTTCCTGAACCGTTTATAAAGAGTATACTCATTCGAATGAGTTTTATATTCATTCGAATGAGACTTCTAAACGTTTTTCCCCCAACACCGCTGGAGCAAAAAACGGTTTGGAAAGTGGGAAAAATCGGTTTATAATTCTCATTCGAATGAATATAACACATATTCGAATGAGTTTACTCTTTTTAAACGGTGTAGAAAGTTTAAACTTCAAAATGCTGTAACTTCCACATTTAAGCTCCAAATTTGACAAATGACCTATCATTGAAAATCCCTTTGAGTCTAGTTTCAAATGGCATAAGTTTCACAATCATTGGATTAGTATTTTGAGAGATATGATGAAAAAACCAAACATACATCAGGAATACATTTATTCCAAATAATCTTCGGTTTTTTGATGATATCTCTCAACTCAGATGTCCAATTGATTTCAAACTTATGCCATTTAAAACTAGACTCAAAGGGCTTTCTAATGATAGGTCATTTGTCAAATTTAGAGCTGAAATAAGGAAGGTACAGCATTTTCAAGTTTAACCTTTCTGAACCATTTTTAAAGAGTAGACTCATTCGAATGTGTGTTATATTCATTCGAATGAGAATTATAAACCGATTTTTCCCACTTTCCAAACCGTTTTCCCCCCAGCAGTGTAGAAAGTCCCACTTTCTACAGCGTTGGGGGGAAAAACGGTTTAGAAGTCTCATTCGAATGAATATAAAACTCATTCGAATGAGTATACTCTTTATAAACGGTTCAGGAAGGTTAAACTTGAAAATGCTGTATTTTCCTCATTTTAGCTCCAAATTTGACAAATAACCTATTATTGGAAAGCCCTTTGTGTCTAGTTTCAAATGGAACAAGTTTGAAATCAATTGAACATGTAAGTTGAGAGATATCATCAACAAACCGAATATATATCTGGAATAAACGTATTTCTGATGCATGTTTGTGTTTTTCATCATATCTCTCAAAATACTAATTCAATGATTGTTAAAATTATTTCATTTGAAACTAGACTCAAAGGGCTTTCCAATGATAGGTCATTTGTCAAATTTGAAGTTGAAATGAGGAAGATACAGCATTTTCAAGTTTAACCTTTCTGAACCGTTTTTAAATAGTAGACTCATTCGAATGTGTGTTATATTCATTCGAATGAAAATTCTAAATTGTTTTTTCCCACTTTCCAAAACGTTGGAGAAAAATAAGGTTTAGAAACTCTATGATTCAAATCAATATAAAACTGATTCGATTGAATATCGATTTTTATATTTGATTAAATTTAGAACGTTGGTGAAAAATTTGATTGAATGAGTTTTACGCTGAAGAGGAAGCTTTCATTCGAATAACACATGTTTTATTTGAATGAAGACAAACATCCGTTAAGGATCCGTTACTCTAGGTGAAAAATGCTACGTTTTATAAACTTTCGGGGTGAATCTACTCCCCAAAAAACTTCCGAATACACAGTGCTCCAACCGGTATACTTCCGTGGTCAAAATGCTACTTAACTTTTTTATATATTTGTTTTAGATTTTAGGGAAAATTACAGAGAGATCCCAAGCAAGTAAAATAATGATTCAAATGTCTCAAACAATCTGACAATTATCCTTAGGTTCCATAGGACCTTTTTGTGATTAATTGTATTTGTGAAAAGTCTGAAATGCCCCGTTGGTTTTGAAAAGTAGAGGGAAGTCAAAACGTGTCATCTATACGTTTGAAAATTTGTGAACTCGCCTTTGTCATTGAAGCCGTCGCCATGAGAAGAGAGCCAAAATTTCTATACCTCTCAGTTTCCTTCATTGAGCAGGGAGGTCTCTGTCTCTCTTCACTCTGCTCCCCGTCCATCCATGGCAGACCTGAAGAGAGCGGTTCCCTTCACTCCAACATGCGTTTCTTCCTCCTTATGAAATTCTCTCACCATTGTTTATTCCAAACCACCTTTATCTTTCTTCTACTTCTTCAGCCACTTCTGCTTCTACATTCCCATAAAACGACTCAGTTTCTCCAACCTCGAAGCTCTGTACGCTGTTTGTTCTCGCCTTGCTTTGAATCCATCTGAAGATTGAGTATTCTGGAGAATTTCCATAGGAAACGCTAACGGAAGAGAAGTTGGAGATGCTCACAAGGATATTCATCGATATGCCGCCGCTGATCCTAGCCTCCGGGGGAATTTCCTGTTAGATTCTCCGCTTCCAGTTCGACCTGCTTCATGTGTTCCGCCATCGAGGTCGCCGATCTTGTTCGTTCCTCAGGTTACAGGCCTTTTGGTATACGAGTGTTCAATGCTTCAACTGTTCACCAATTGTGAAGCAATTATTTCATGTTTATGAATTTTTTAAAATAAAACTTGCATTTGAGACAATTGATAAATTTCATTGTATGAGTAAGGATTTAAAAGACATAATAGTATGGCCCTGCATTAGATGGCATCATTGCAAGGTAATTTATTTAGTAACAAAGTGTGATTGATTTAGAATTCAATCTGGGAATAGAAGTTCCTAAATATATTGTAATTAGTGTTATTTACACGTCTCTTCCGGCAGAAACTGTTCTTAAATTTCTGTCAAACTCACCTGCAGCCACAACAACAGATGAGTGGTTATTTTCCAACAGATCGTATTAATAGCCTTTCTCATTGTTGTACAGATGTGTGATGTGGTTCTCTCTCATTCCAGATATTTGTCATATTCCCTTGAATTACTTGAAATGCTGGCCAGTTGTTTTCCTCGGAATACAATTAAAGAAGAAAAGAAGAACACCTAGCGAGAATTTTCATGCTGATTTTGGTTCACTGAACTTCTATTTGAAATGACTGGACGATTGTACGGTACACCTACATTAGAAAACAATACTAAATATTAAGACATTCAACTCTAGGAACTATTAGGAATTGAATTCTGTCAGCCTTTTTTAAGTTCATTGTTAAGATTGACTACATTTCTTTGTGTATGCAATAAACTTTATAAAAATCTCCTTGAAATATTAAATATCTTTCTTATTTGAGAATGATTTCTTTTTAACTTTGCATTGAATTTGTTAAATTAAACTCCAGCATTTTATTTGTATTCCCTATGCTCTCACGTGTGTGAAGAAATTTTCAGCTAGGTTTACATTTTCTTGTAGCCCACATTTGGTTCAGAGGCCCAAATTATGAAAAGTAGATAATGTTTCTGGTTATCTCAATTATTTTGTCTTTGATCTATTTTTGTCATCCAGTTTATATTGGTTGCTCGATTGGTTTTACCGTGTACAAGTATGAAAAAGAGCTATGCAAATATGTTTATGTGCTGTTGTTCTGGTTGACTTTTTAGTTTTATTAATGGAAAATGCTAATATGTCTTGTAGCAGTTTATGTGGTGATTTGTGCATATTAACATCTATATATGTCGCCATATCTTTCGGGCTTCTTCGTGTCTTATTCCATAAAGAAACATCAAAGACATTTGTTTTCTAAATTGATGTATTAGAAAAAATGTGTTGATCTCATCATTGTCATTCTTCTTTGCACTTTGCAGGTTGTTGTTGCCCCATTGCCAAGAGGTAATAGCATCCCTCCATTTCCCAATCATATACGGCAGAATGATAGCAAGTGATGCAGAATTCTACAAAGTCCCCTTCAAAAAGGAGCAGAATAGAAAAGAAGATGGATTATATCATATATCTTTTCACGGTCCTTATTTTAATATCTATGATAAGCTCTATCGGATTTGCTATAAAAACCAAAGGGAGATTCTATTGTTTCAAAATCGCGGAGCCGCCTGTTGTCTCGCCTGATGGGATTGTAAATGGGAGCTACTGGGGGTTGTTAATGGCAGCTGGTGGGGTTATCAGGGACCGCTGCTTTGATTGTTAATAGCAGCTGGTAGGTTGTCAGTGATATCTATTTAAGTTGTAAATGGGAACTGTTGGGGTTGTTAATGACAGCTGGTGGGGTTGTCAGCGACAGCTGCTTGGGTTGTAAATGAGAGCTGTTGTGGTTGTTAATGGCAGCTGGTGGGTTGTCAGCCACAGCTACTTGGGTTGTAAATGGGAGCTGCTGGGGTTGTTAATAGCAGCTGCTGGGGTTGTAAATGGTAGCTACTGGGGTTGATAAGGCATTGTGTAACCGAATCTTATGATTGGCATGGTCTGAGAGTAGAGAGACATGGGGAAGAGAAGCACAATGATGGCACTCATTTAATGACTAGTTTTGTTGTTTAGGATGTCCATAATGCAAATTTATATATTCTGTGTATTTTGGGCATCCTGTGTATTATGTAAACTGAATATAAATGTATACATTTTCGGGGAATGCTCTGGCAATATGTCTATTTATATATATATATAAATGGTAAATGAAAGTTGTATATATGGATGAAAGCTAGTGGGGTTGTAACTTACAGTTGCTAGGGTTTTTAATGGTAGATGATTGAGTTGTTAAAGACAGCTGCTGGGGTTGTTAATTGCAGCTGCTGGAGTTGATAATGCCAGCTGCTGGGCTTGTTACTGGCAGCTGCTGGGGTTGTTAAAGATAGCTGGTGGGGTTGTTAATGGTAGCTGGTGGGGTTGTTAAATATAGCTGCTGGGGTTGTTAAAGAAAGTTGTTTGGCTTGTTAATGCCAGCTGGTGGGGTTGTTAAAGACAGCTGTTGAGATTGTTAAAGAAAGCTGTTGGGATTGTTAACGGCAGCTGATGGGGTTGTTAATGGCAGCTGCTGGGGTTGTAACTTACAACTGATAGGGTTGTATATGACAGCTGCTGGGGTTGTAAATTAAACCTGTGGAGGTTGACAATATTCACCAACAGTTGTATTCATTAACCAATGACATCACAATATTCATTAACCAATATTCACCGGCAGTTATATTCATTAACCAATGACACTAGATATCACGGCAGTCTCATGCACAAGTAAACATAAAGTTACAAATTATATCATAACTAATAAAAACATGTGTACATTTTACATCTGAGTAGCAATGAATTTACAACCCGAAAGGACCAAATAAATATTTACAATTAAAAATGGAAAGGAACAACTAAATGTTATTTACAACCCGAAAGGACCAACCAAATGTTAATTTGCAATCTGAAAGGAACAACTAAATGTGTACAATTAAAAATGGTAAAGGAACAACTAAATGATATTACAAAAACAACTATGTCAAAAAGATCAAATTGTCTTCTCAATCATTAGTAAGACTATTATAGAAAGTCGCATATTCCTCATTTGTGATCTCTTCGGGCTTCATCATCCAAATAGGCTTTTGCTTGTTCACCAAAGATCATTCATGGGACACCTCCTTGATCTTCTTTTTCTTCTCTTCTTTTTCTTTCTCCTTGTCTACTTCCTCAACCTTACCTTCCTCTTTCTTCTTCATTAGTAACAACAATTCAACAGGTCCTTATGCGTGGCCATGTTCAAAACAATATAGTTGTGAAAGAAGCATAATTTTTTGCAAAAAGAAAATAACAATGCTCACATATCTGTCCAATATTAGTCCACTGTGATAGAGATAGTCCTTTTCATGGCATCTACTGTAGTTGGCAGTACGTCTTTCTGGATATGGCTTACATCTAGAGGTTCTATCTCTCGTATCAACTCTAAGAGAACTGATTTCTGAAATAAGAAGAAATCCATTATTATCCAGCCAACAATTCTCAATGCTATGCAAGGAGTATTTTAAAAAAGATTGCTCTGCGGTTTCTTCCAAATAATCAATGAAAGACTTGACTCCAAGACCATCATTTTGAAAGTTGACACATGTTAATATAAAACATAACACCTTCTATTATTAAAAACGAGACGAATCCAAGCAATAGAGTAAAAAAGAATAACATAGAATGGTTCTAGTATAAAACATAACACCTTCTACAGCAAAACCTTGCTAGGAAAAAAATGTTAAGAAGAATGGTGCATATAGACCAACCTCAAGCATTAAACCATAAAATTGACTTGAGTAGGAATAATCTTGCCAACTGTTCGCCCGTATAAACCAAAACAAACCATAACACAATTCAAGTTTGATAAGTCTGCCTCCAGCAAAATTTTATAAACATAACAAAAAATCAAGAATGTTTAAACTTTTAAAAGGAGAAGTGAATACTTACCACTTTGCAAATCGAGCACCCTGCTTATAGTATTCCACAGATCTTGAAGCCAACCCATCTAAACCTTGGTACCAAGATTCATTGTTAGACCCTGGTAGTGGGACCAAACCCTGAAATGCACAAGAGAGAAAAATGATAACCAAATAATTTAGAAATTGGAGAAAAGCCTGTATTCTAGAAATTAGAATTAAAGAACTACTCAAGGTGAACGTATATGCCATACCTTGTCAACCTTGATACTAGGTACAATCTTCTCCTCACGTAGACGATCGACAGACTTCTTTCCCTCTGTAGTTGACTGGTAAAGGGTCTCTTCAAATAGAATAGCACCGAAGATATACTCACCAAGGCCAGGAGTAGTCAACAAAAGTTGTCTGTAGGCTTAGCGATTGGTTTCAGTATTATCCAATCCAATAGATGCTAACCTCTTACCACAAGTTGCATTCGACTAATCAATAGCTAGGATTCCGTGACTGGGTGACGCAATAGATTTCTATGCATTAGAAAATGAAAATATAGCAAGGAAATCAGAAATGATAACTGGTCAAGCTTTGCAATTTCTGTTCTAATAATTGGACTAAAATCTAGATCTACAAACAAGCAAAAGCATCTTCCTAGAAAATTTAAACATTCAAATTCCACCTATCATACATTTAATAACAAAGACAATGTAATAACATGATAAAAATATAATTAATAGGTTTATGAACAAATACAAGACTAGTCATTGAGGTCAGCCAAAGATTTAAGTCTAGGAGGAGGCAAACTCGGTCTCTCCAACTAACGTTAATCCCATCCAACTAGTCAACCGAACACATAGCAAAAACTTACTCAAAAAGAAACATGCACAAGAACCACTAATTAAAAGAAGGTTCTAGTATTCATGGATGCCAAAAGCATTACACACGAGTTTCAATTTAAAATACAGGAAAAATAAAACAATAGAAGTAGAAGACCTCAATCTTTCCCTTCTTAAACAGGAGAGGCAACAAAAAAATATGTTAACAATGGATCTGAACACGTTGAATTTAAAAAGATTTGTTCAGATAAGAAGAAAAAGTACAGAACCTGAAACAACGTGAGCAAGATCAACAACAAAAAGAAGCAAGCAAAACATCACAAAGATTCTAAAGCTTAATTCTACAACCCAAAAGCAAAAGAAGTAGAAGGGTGAAGAGGGAACCAACAACGGTCTGGATGAGTTCGTCGGTGTAGGAGGCGCGGATCGGAACGGCGACACGACGAGCAGCCAAGCGAATGGAGGATCCCGCGCGGGAATAAAAGGATAATGGTTGACCGATCCACTGTGAGGAGACAGAGTTGAGGTTGGTGAAAGAAGCAGAGGCCATAGCGTAGGGAAAGGAGACAACAGAAGAAGAAGAAGCGAGAGTGTTGTGAAGATTGAGAATGGAGCTCACATTCTGTCTTCTCACTTTTGCAAAACCATGAAGGGCAGTTTCAACTTTCACAAAACACAATTAATCATTAAAAGGTTACATGTGATCTGACATTAATTATCAGATTGTTTGGGATCTTTTAATGATTTTTTTGTTTTCTTGGAATCTTTTTATCATTTCCCTAGATTTTAATATATATTTGATCCTTAATTTATAAATCATTGATATTGACTACGTGTTAAAGATGAATTCATTCCTGCTAAACGTTTTGACTATGTTGTGAGATACCAATTTCTTCCAATTGGTTCAGCTCGTAACTTTCATTTGTTATCTTTAATTTTTTTTATTTGAGTATATGTATTTTTATATTGCAGACAATTTAACTCAAGATGCTGATCAACATTAAATAAAGATATAATTTTTAATGAAGGGTCGAATCTTTAACGTTAGGTAAACCCTTTCCGCGAGTGTTTGTTATCTATGAACTTATTTGGTACAACGTTTTCAAAAGTCAAACGTATGTTTAATAGTGTTTTTTTGTAAAATGAGATAATCTCTTCTATTTATTTACCTCAATTTATATTAAAGTATTTTTTTACCGTGTTTTTAAAGAGATCCAAAAACATCAATGCGATAATATGGTACTGTCTGTATTAAATTTGTATCGCTCCACGCATATATCACTAGCATTCTTTGGCAGCCCATCACATCATGGAAATGGAACAGATGGAATAGTGCGTTTTGCAACCATTTCAAAACCATAGTTTGAAAAATAAAATAGATAAATACTTTACCAAAATTAAGAGTTGTTTTTAATTTTTAAAATCATGGTTTGATGTGATTTACATAAACACTCTCAAATTTTTCTAAATATTTTTTATCACTCAAAACGATGGTTTCATGTGAGTTACACACGTGCTTTCAAATATTTCAAAATAGCTTTTAACCCATAAAACTATATTTTTTTAGAAAACCAATTTTTACTTTTAAAACTTATTTTTAAAATATATTCTCTAAAATCACTTTTATCACTTTTCTTTCAAAATTATTCTTCAAACTAGCAAGAGATTAATTCATCACAAATAAGTAAATTAAGGTTTAAATATTTAATGAGAGAAATATTTACTTTATTAATATCTGAAAGTGTCTGATTCTCTTTACTAAAAAAATACTTAAATACCTGTAACTGGGGACAGAAAAAATAGAGAAGGGCCTCGTTTAAAAAAGCATGACTTATTTCACGGGAAGAGAAACTGTTTTTTCAATGAAACAAAATATTTAGATCCGTTTAAGAACGCAGTAGAAAAATACTTTTACATAAATTAAAATAAATACATTAAAGAGATTATCTCATTTTTACAAAAAATATTATTAAACGTGATTTTAAGAAATATATAAGTTTTACCGTACAAGTACAGAGGTTAATAGAAGGCAGAAAGGTAACCTGTAATATAAGCTAAAGGTCAGTATCACTCAACCGTGAACGTGATTGAAAGCTACAGGCAGCTGCATCGATTCTGACCGGAAAAGTCATACATGTCTCGATTCTGAATTATAATTTAGGCTAAACTTTTAACTTACGTATAATCATCAGAGATGTTAAATTATAAGTAAGCTTAAAATTATGGATTAAAAGATTAGTTTTCTTTTGACTTAAAATTAAAATGGTTGATGAAATTGTACCAAATTAAAAAGATGAGAAATAAGATTAAGGTTATACTTACTTTTTTTTTTTTTTTATGTTTTCTTTGTTGATAAACTTCAATGGAAGAAGAAATAATGCTCTGTGAGTCATGAAATTGAGGGAAAGCATTGAAAGTTGTATTAATCATGTTCGATTGGTTTTATTTGCCATCATCATACATTGAAAGTTCATCAATGGTAAAATGTCAAAATCTTTAAGGTTTAATTTCGTAGTACATTCTTCAAATCGTTGAGATACGTAAACTTGAAACAACAACGTGCTTTAATTAAGAGCTCTATATATTTAATGTTGATCTAACTGGGACAGCGACTACACAATAGCGGTATACATGAAATTGAGCTTAATCTTGAAATTATAGTATCATATCCAATCATTATACTACAAAGGTTATTGGAAGGCAAGCTTTAATTTATTTTCTACCTCCCTATTCCTTAACTTCTTCTCCTCTTTTTAGGAAGAACTTCTTCCCAACGGTGCACACAAGTTAATACAAAACCATCTTGAAATCCGTAAATTCTTCAGGGATTTCGTAAATTCTTCTTGGAATCTGTAAACTCCTTTCTCCCAACGGATTCTCAAACACACACTTTGGGCTTGTTTGCAATAACGTTTGCAAAAGCCAAACGTACGTTCAACAGTTTTTTTCCGCAAAACGAGATAATCTCTTCCACATATTTACTTCGACTTACGTAAAAGTACTTATCTACTGCTTTCTCAAACGAACCCTTTATCTCCGTTGTTGGATTAAATCTAGCTTTAAATATTTTGTAAACATATCATTAAAGCCCACGTCATGATGCATATATAAATATAGGGTTAAAATTCGATTCTGCTTCACAATAATTTAAAAGAAGGGCAACGTTGTTAACGTTAACAATCAACATTATTTTTTTATTGACTATGGTAACTTTATTCATATTTTAACACTTTAAGGGTGATATTGATCCTGAAAAATGAGTATCCACATTTCTTACACAAAAATTCCAGGCAAAATTAAAACTTGAACCCTATAAGTATATATAAATAAATAATAAAGAAATAACTTTAGTAAAAAGAATTCATAAGTAAATAGTCATGAGATTATTTTGATGCTACATGAGCAAAATTTAATATGTTACCGACTGAGTTTTGTTTAGTCAAGTCATTATACTTCGACCAAGAATATATTTTAAATAAACAAAGCTATTTTAACTTATAAGAGAGTAAATCAGTTATATTAACTACACAGATACTCTCAATTATTCATACACGTACTTAAAAGCAAACTAATCCATTATATCTCCTCAACAAGAAGAATATACTCGCGTGCTTGCAGAAAAACATGACGAAGCCAAGCTGTGATCTCTCTTCAAGTGTTTCTGCTCCCGTTTTCAAGCTAGACACGGATTCTCCAGCAGGCAGGACAAACACAGAAACTTATCAGGCCCCAGAAAAGAAATTGAAGTTAAAGAAACAGATTACAGGTCAGACACACAGAATAAGAGAAAGCCTAGGCCCAAAAAAAAAAAACAAGAAGGACGAAGAAGAAGTTAAAGTGAGTACGTGGTTGGAAATGGTGATCACAGTATTTCTCTAACGGTAAGAACGAAGAACGGCTCCACAAAAAGTGCAGACAACGGCTCTCCAAGATTTCCAATAAAATGGGACATAACAGAATCTGGTCGCCGTCTTTTTGTCCGCCACCCTAGCTCCCCCGCCGCACCGCGAGCATGTGCCCGCCGCTGGCTTACTGTGCAGCACTCGTCGTGTTTGGTCCACCAGAAAACAGTAAAATACCATGCTCCTCCTCTCCCCTTGCTGCTCTCTGTCTTTCCCCCCCTCAGCACTGTGAATAGCGTTAATTTAAGGTATTATAAGAATGAGCATTCACAAGGTAGGCTAACGCTCGAGCATATTAGTGATGTATTCTGCAACCATGGCCGTTGGATTTGCCGATAACCAATCTGGTGGGTCATAGCTGCTCGAAGTTTAATGAAGTCGGGCTGATGAGGCTGGCCTATGATCTGGTTCCACGGAAGGGCAGTGCATGTGACATCTAGTAGTGCGTACACGTGGATGTGATAGGAGGATAGGCTGTGAACATTGCGGTAATTAAGAAGGCGATGCTTGTTATATGTCTATGGCATCGGGCAATATGGGTGGTAGTTGGTAGGTCCTCGTTGTTTTTTTAAGCACTCCATGATCAGTCTCAAAATTATGTATCCACATCTGTATTTCCAAATGAAGATCGAATCAATTTCGAGTGGTCCATCTACTATTCAATAACATGAATTTCTTTTTTTCCCCAACACAACATGTATTTCACTAACACTGAGTGTTACTTTCGGTACAAATCATTAAAACAAAACGTCTATAGTTAGAGTGCATGATGTAAAAATTGCAACCAAATCATGAGGCTTAATACAGTTGGCATTTAGTTGGGTTCATTAAGCATTTAATAAGTGTTCGATGCCTAAGGTGTGAGTGGAAAGGGTCTCATGACAAGCACTAAAACACTTTTGGGAAGTCTATGGTGCAAGGAGATTAGCCATTGTTGTCAATGTTAGATACCCTGGTCTTACAAAAAAAAAGTATAACTATCAAGGGTTGAATCTAGTTTAAGAGGTTAAACCCTCACAACGTAATGAACTAATGTTCAAATCCTTATTGGAAGAGATACCAACGTATATGCCCCGTTTGGTATGTTGGATTTGAGGCTTTAGAATTGAAGTGGAATTCTGAAACTGAGTTGTTTGGTACGTTGGAATTCACTTCCAAAAAATGTCAATTCCATCAAAATGATTTTCATGGGTAGAAATGGCAATTCCATCAAAACAGGTTCCATGGGTTTACCTAAGGTTGTGTAAAAACTTGATAGGTAGGTATGGTCTACCTCGATCCAGTCCAATGCTAAAAATTCTAGCTCGAATAAAAAAGGGACCAACTAGACTAGACTGGTCTTCTCGGGTTGGACTGGACAGAGGATCAAGGCCTCAGACCAAGTGATTTGATCTAGTATGACCTGAATTTTTTCAACTCCAAACAACAATCCTGCAGCACGAGAAGAAGCCTTAATCTCATGTCTCTACCACTCGCTTGCTACAGATCAATCTGAAGGCCTCCAACCACCGTTGGCAACCTTAATAGGTGACACCTTCATAATTGAGCAGTAGGAGTTGAAGTCAATATTGCCATCCTGTTGGACTAACTGATGCGTTGATGGGCGCTATCGGAGGGGGTGGAAAAGCTGGGCTCACTGTTGGAGGCTTGGAGCCATGGTTGCCGTAGTAACCATCATGGGGAACCATCTTTGAAGGTTGAAAAAGTCGAAGGGTCTTGGACTATTATGTTACTTTGTGAAAAAAAACTCCTCACCGCAGATCTGAACACCTATTGCAAATATGGACGAAGAGCTCCTCGCCGCCGAGGATGGGATGAACGAACACGCTATCGGTGGCCTGTCTCGACATTGTGGAAGAGGATGTGGCCATATAAGAGGAGAAACGTAGAGAGCGAGAGGAAGAGAAGGCCTCAACGATGATGAGTGATGACACTACAAAATTCTAAAAAAAGAGAGAGAATTTAAAAAAAAAACTGAGGAAGGATCCTGGACTACCTAGATTGGTCCAGATACTCCGCTGGACCAGGTCTGGTCCAGCCCGACCTTGGGTTGAGACTGGACCGAACAGACCTCGGGATGTGTTATTCAACTCAAGGCCTTTACCAAACTAGACCTGAGATTGGGCTCTAAGTTGCTTTGGTCTCGTCTATGCTCAACCTTAGGTCTACCCATGGAACCTATCTTAGTTCCACTGAATTGAGATTTGTGAACCATTATACCCTCTTTGATTTGCATTGCGGTCAACCTTCATCCTCACCCTCTCTTTGAAACAATGGTGAACGGGTGATGGAAGTGATGAAGATTGGTGATAGCGATGGTGGTAAAGGTTGCTTCCAACAAAAACACTACCATGTACCAAACAAGTGTCTCTCAATCCTACCAAACATGTTTGAAAACTCACTTTCACTTTATTTCCAACAAAAACACTTCCATGTACCAAGCAGGGGTATTAGTGTTCAATAATGCCTCAAATAGAATGCATCGAATAAGAGGATACTTTTATTTTAGTAAAAAATGTAAAAAACTTTAAAAGAGCTACTTTGAATTGAATATGATAGTGTTTAAATTGGATTCAATCAAACAATCATATAAAAAAATATGCACTTCACTAATGCAGTTGATTTGGTAAAGAAAACTAGATTTGCCCATTCTTCTTGGACTTACCGAATTACCGCATGCGAAAATGAAGCAAGAAATTTAAATAAAAGTGAAAGGATGGATTCTATGCTAAGGTCATGGGTTGAGTACCATTTTCATATAAGATCATACAAGACTGTTACAGTCTTTTCCCGAATATTATGCATCTCGCCACGTAAATTTTTTAATACGGGGAAGTATTATTGCGGTGCTTAACCATTTTTTTTTTTTTGAGTGGAGGTGCTTAACCATATTATTGTAGCCACTAGCCAACAACCAACAAGACTTTAGAAATTAGTAATAACCAGCAACTTCCCTTTTGTTCCTTTCTATGATTTGTGAATGTGAATGATCGGAATAGAGTTAATGCGATCGCTGCATTTTTTGAAATGCCAATGAATATGTCACATTCCAAAGGGGCCATTTGTAAAATGTGCATTGAAGGAAAGGAAAGAAAAAGTAAACAAGAAAGAAAATGAATGAAAGGAACAAAAGATGTAACCTGAAAAATACAGTCAATAAAGAACATAAATGACGTTTAGTGAAAAAAATAAAATGTTTAGTCAATTAAAAATATTGATAGAAATGGAAGAAAATTATTAATGGTCAGACGAAAACACATTATAGCCCCGACACTGACATCTGCAAACCAAGATTATAGAGCATCTTAAGCTCATTTGCTTCATAGCAAGAGAGGGAATTACCCTACCGCCCCTGCCGCAGATACAATAGTGGCCGGGTTACCACCTGTTCTGATTTCTATCTATCAATTCCATAGCTCAACCTTTTTCTTACACATAAGTTAAATAATTTGCACAGTATTAGACCTCAATTTCATGATATAATTAGGCCCACTTGTCAAGTCGGCAAAACAGGTGATTAGTTTCCAATACAAGGCAATCCTGATGAGTGCCTTCTGCGCAATCCATGCCTGTTTGAGAACGCGGTAGAAAAGTACTTTCATACTAGCCGAGGTAAATATGTGATAGGCACCCAAACAGCTTGGAGAACCCTACCCCAAAAGCTAGCTGTTGGGGTGGGAGAGTCAAGGGTTTAAATACCCCATCAAGTAGCCCATACTACCCGATGTGGAACTTTGCCCATACAAAGTCCCTATCAATACACCCTCCCCGGAAAGCCGACGTCTCAGCGGCTACACTCCACGGCACTTCACTCGGCCTCCTACCGGTCAGAACCCTCCGTAGGTAGCCCTCTCACCCCGTCGACAACCTGGCTCTAATACCAATGATAAGCACTCAAATAGCTTGGAGAATCCTACCTTAAAAACTAGCTGTTGAGGTGGGAGAACCAAGGGTTTAAGTACCCCATCAAGCAGCCCATACTATCCGATGTGGGACTTTGCCCATACAAAGTCCCTATCAATATGTGAAGGAAATTATCTCATTTTACGGAAAAACATTGTTAAACGTGTGTTTAACTTTTAAAAGAAACGTTCCAAACAAACCTATATCTCATATGTCCACAGAATAGAAAACTGTTCACTACAGATATTACTCGTACATTTCAAATACAATTTTATAATGTGGTATTATCCAGTCAAATCTGAACATTATAGTTTGATTGGGCAGCTTTCTCAACGTAACTTTTTCTGTCCACAGGAAAAGTTTTTTAAAATAGATTTTAAATCCCCATAGAAATGTCAAAAACAAAACTATTTTTTGTTGACAAAGTATACTACAAAAATTGAAAGCAGAGTAATATTCTTGTGAGCCAAACATTATCATATCAAGGGACGCATATCAAATAACCTGTTCCCCCATTTGCACAACTAAGCTTTCTATCTCAGGCATCTGGCATGACTGAATCCTATAGCCCAAAACCCGTGAAAATAAGCAAGCCGCAAAGTGTGCAAGGCATTGGTAACTTAGAGAAATCAAGTTTTTGATGGCAGTCAACAAGAAGAGGCCAAGTGCTCGGTCCACCTTCTGAGTCGTGTTGCTGTCATAGAGCTGCCATCATGGTGCTCCTCGCAGCTTCGTGCTTCATCTCTGCAGCCTTGCCACTGCCACGGAAGTACATGTATACTTGCTGCAAATGTAAATCAAGAATCTAGTCAAACAAGATATGTATTAGAGGAGCCAGGAGAATACCGAGTCATTTCCAGATTATAAGAAGAACCTGAAGAACCCAGACGCTCAGCAGAGACTCAAGGCAGAAGAACGCAAACCCAATAAAGTAGAATATCTGCAAGTGAGAACAGGAAGAAATAATATTACCATGAGATCAAGACGTAAAAAGCCATTGGGGGCTGAACAATATCCATCTATTGTTGCAAGATTAGATGCTGGCTGATCGTCAAGGAGTCAAATTAATACAATATAAAAAACTTACCCCAACCAGCGCGTGGTCGCCCAGCAAATCTATAGCAGGCAAGATACCCCTGTCCACATCATACATAATACAACACAAGTATTAGTTGAACTAAGAATGGAACCCAAATGGCAGAGTCCAATAATAGCATATATCTACATGAAATGAAATCACTATGAACATGTCCACACCCGCAATCTAAGTTGAATACCAATCCAAAGTCCAAAAAAGATACTTTAGGGATCCCCAATGTTTTCCTCCCTTCCAATACACCAAATCAATAAGAGAATACTTATAAACTCTGTAGAGTTGCAAAATTAATTAATACCATAAATCCGTAATAAATGCATGAATTGGAGATAACTCACGTGAGAGATTTTCCTTTGAAGATAATTGGTGGAGCCACTGAAGCGAATATGCAAAAGCCAATGTGCAACTGATTGGAAAAACAAGGGAAAAAACAGATCAGCACTTTGCAAATTAGCGCAGAACAAGAGTCCACAATGAGAAGGAGCATAAACTTACCATGTAAAACAAGAAAAACCAGCCAAACTTCAGAGCACTGTCAGTCCTGTGACCAGAGATAGCACAAAATTCTGAGAATGGAAACAAAGTATATCGAATAATAAAAGCAGAAAAAAAACAAAGAAAGGATCCTGATCATTAAATGCTTCGTCTCGATGGTATTGGTACACGCAAAACTTGCAGGAGCATTTAAATCTCAGTGCTAAAGTCTAAATTTAACCAACTAGAAGAAGAGTTAATGTTTTGGGGGTTTCATAATGTTAATAAAGCTTTGGTGAAGGAAAATAGAATTTCTTTTCAGACCTTAACAAGGATGTCAAACAGAAATCTCTACTCCAAATATAAAAAATTAATAAAATACCAACTTGGGACTACCTCACAGCCCGATAAAGAGGGCGATACCACAATACATAGCCTCCTGGTACACCTGAGATAAAGTAGATAATAGCAAGAAACCATATTGTAGGACCTACAAGAGAAAAATGAAAAACCATGATGACCGGGCAACAGTATGATAATTACAGTCCATGGCCCAACAAATAGTTGTCAAACAAACCTTCCCCTTTGATCCAAGCAGTAGTAACTGCCACAATATTCCATGTAAGACACAGAACCAGACCTGCACAATTTTCGCAGTTCAGAAACAAAAGAAATGTAAATTACTAAAATTAAAAAAATTGATATCTTCCAGAAGGAGTTTGATAGCAGGAGAGGGGAGATTATTCAGTGGTCAACATGTCAAGAATGGAAGACAGAAAGAACAATTCTGAGAAACAGATTCGAAAACTTAACAAAGAACTACACAAGGCTGCAATGAAGGACCAAATTATCTAGCCAAGATGTAGCTCCTATCAACCCAAATTTTTGTGGTTTTAAAATAAAAAATAAAATCAATTATGGTCAGATAAAAATAAAATCTCATGAAAAAGTTCTTTTAATTAAAAAAATAATACATCATAATACAATGTCCATTATCAGCAAATAGGTGGTATCTAATACAAAATACTCAGACATACCTAAAAATGTTGTGAATGCAACATACTGAACCTTCTGCAGGTGTATTGGTATTTCCTTTGCAATGTCATGATGAATGATAGGGAAAAAAGGTGGCCAGTTTTTCTCCTCGATAACTATCCCAGCTGAGCCAAAAAAAGAAATAGAGATTGAAATTGTCATACCACAGACATGTTTCCAGTAGGCTTCTGTAAGAATGAATAAGCTCACATACCTCGAGCTATAGCATCTTCCCTTCGTTTTAGTTCCTAAAAAAATCATGACTTCATTAATTATGTGACAGACACGAGACATAGTGCATGCAGGAAGACTAAGTCAACTGATGACAGGATAACAGTGATCAGCCATGGCACTAAATATCTGAAATGATGGTCCATTAATTTACTAATATAAATACTCAACAGAACGATATCCATTTACTAATATCAAATAGTAAAAATGAAAAAGACAATGCCATTTGGTATAACTAAAGACCACCTTTATGACCCAATCAGGTCTCTAAATTTGAACTTATAATTGACAGAATCGATAATAATTTCATAGCCACCACTACACCGACAAAAAATAAAGAAAAATGTTGGATCTAACATATCAAGTTTCAAATATTACACTAAAACTTCTTTTAGTGCTATCAAATGAAGATGGCAGGATAAATCACCTGTTCCCTTCTTCTCAATTCAGTCTCTTTAGCTTGAAGCTCCTTTTCTCTTGCTTTTACATCCTGAAGATGATAATAAAACAAATAAATCTGTGCCATCAAGAACTTTTAGATAGAATAATTTTTACGTTCAGCTCAATGAATTAAAAACTTATTTTACCTTTGAGGAATCTAAAGGAATATCAATAGTTGCCCCACGATCATAAGGCTCAGGAGGAAGGGGTGAGAGCTTAGATGTTACAGAAGGGACAGTTGCAGAGTTCTGAGAAATGCGAGAAACGAGAATTAGCAACAGTAATGAACCAACCTACATTACCATGTTTTGCCTTCTAACCAGTTATAAATCAGAGAGGTTTTCATTCTAGGATCTCCGAAGAGATGCAAACTCTGTCTCTGTGTGTGTGTGTAAAATCACCAAAATTGCTGACTATATTCTAACAATCATTTAAACCCTAGTGCACGAGAGAACTATGTCAGTAACATATCAGGTTGTTTGATGAAACATACCACCATGTCCTCTGTTCCATTTTTTTTTTTGGACACAACATAATTTCTGATTTAAAGTCTATAGCCCTCGCCTTCACTCAGAGACTAGAGTTAGGACCAAAATATCAGGTAGAAACTCTACTTAATCCCTCTAAATCAATTATATTTTTCATCCACCTCTTAAATATAACTCAAATATGCTATATGATGTTTATTAAGCATGCTGTTCAAAAATCATTAGAAAAATATACAGACAAACAAGAAGAGACGATCATAACAACTTGCAAAACAGTGGCAACCTACAGCGAGTTACCTCCCCAAAACAATTCTCCCGCCCACAGGGAAAAAGAAGAAAATAAATAGGGGGAAATCTCATCGTTCATTGTAGTCCATAACCCATTAAACGGATTGATTTTTGACAATTTAATAACAATGACAGAACCAGACAAAGTAAATCGGTTCAAAATTTAGGCCTCATGGCCCTTGTGGAAGTTTCTTGTGATCTGCTTTAACACACCCATGGTGATTGCAAATGTGGATTGTCAAGGTACCAGGTCATTGATGCGAAAGGAACATGGGCAAGATACTGATTAAAAGATCAAATAAGAAGGCAGAAGCAAATGAATTATTTCAAAGTTAAAATACTTTAAAGGGGTAAGAGTATGGATCAGAAGGGCCAAAGAGGAAAAGAAAAGGAAATAGACAACGAAATTCACTCCACAGGTATAAAGCTGGTAAAAAGTATTGAAAGGATCTAATCTCCAAAAGAAGGAATGGAGGAAGTCCAAAATCATGAATATGTAGTACAATCTTTCCAGCCATAAAGACCAGCACCAATCTGAAATAGAAGCTGGTACTGTCCAAATTATATATAATTTGGACAGCAACATTCCATAGCCCAACCAAAGTACTGAAGAAGAACCATGAGATTTTTTCTTTCCAATATTGTTGTACACATGTCACTAAATTTATCACATTGGCAAATTTTGATCTTCCATATATAATAGAGAGGGACCTAAGGAAATCATATCCATGATAGGAATGAAAAAGCTTACTGTCATATAAAATGCACCTCCACTATAGGTTGATTGCCCTTTTCCTTTAGCCGCTCCATCCTAATAATAACATTAATGATAATGGATCCTGGTTTAGATTTTAAAAATAAAGTAAGGTAGCACATCTGTAAGCTTAGAATTACAATTTTGATGATGGATTTTGCATTCTTGTGAATTCTATCCACTTTTTTATGCATTCACTCTTTGACTTAAATTTCATTTTCTCAATGCCTAAATAATTTACTGATCACATAAAAACATTAAATTTTCAAAGTTGTACAGCCTGTGATGCAAAATTTTGGTTTACGATTAAAAAACATATGATTTCAATAACTTTACTTAGAGGATTTTTAGGAGTTTCGAACCCTAACAGCTTTTTGCATGTTCATTAGTTGAATTAACTATCATTCTCTTGAAGCCTAAATAATCAATGAATGGCCTTGATGGTTGATCATGTTTGAGAAGATTTGTTCTGCTTGTGCTAAACCGTAAAAGTAAAACAAAGAAAATTAAATTAAAATGTTGGTCAGCTGGTAATGCAAACTTCTGATTTGCTACGTGAAAAGAAAAGGGCAATAGAGGTAGATATACACACATAAAAATCATTAAAAAAACAGATAAAGATGGAGAGAAAACAGACAGCAAATCGCTGTCAGGCTTTTAGTCTTTTACTCAAACATTAATGGTAGGATGCAGTTAGTCAACCCTAGACGATTTAAGTAACTAGTGAGCAATCTTAAGAAGGAAGCTGATGTGGTCGAAAGAAATATTTATCCTCAAGTTTCCAGTTTAACACATCGCTTACAGACCAAAAGATTCATACTTCTGTTTTTCTGGATTTGTCAGGAGAAAAACGAGCATCCCACAGGCGCAGGATGTATCGCCTATTAAGCTACATTATGAATTTCAATTCACCATTCACCAATTATCTAGAAAACAACAAAGGGATCTGACATGCTAACATCCAGCCAAACAGAAACCGAAACATCAGTTAAACGGGTATCAACAATCATCATATAAACAACAAACTCAATGAACTTGCACCCTCATAGATCAAACTCAAGGAAGTCAGACACATCAAGTTAAGATACATGATTTGAATGCGAAAACGGTAAATTTAGCCACGAACTTACCGCGAAGGGATTGACCTCTTCTTCTGCGAAAGGATTCGATTCGTAGCGACTCATGGGATCCCAGAAAAATAGATCTGATCAATAAGACTAAGCCAAAAAAAGAAACCAAATGGATCTAAATTAAAAAGGATAAGGAAACTTCGGGTTGGGAAGAAGAATGAAGAGACGATTCCTGAAATTGCGGTTCTCGTTGCCGCCGATTGGCGTGTGTATGGGTGTGAATCAGAGAAGGTTAGCAACAGATGGCTTCTTTTGAAGGTCTTGTTTTGATGAGTGGGTAACTGAAAGGAAAGGGATGAGAGGGTGTTCAGTTCGCGCGTGAACGTAGATATATTTGATACTTTCACACGGGATGCAGCAGACACGCATTTTACTATCGCTTCAGGTATAAAAAATGGGCCCATCTAGAAATACAGTAAAAAAAAAATATTTTTATATAAATTAAGGTAAATATATGGAAAAAAAATTTTTACGAAAAAATATTATTAAACGTGTGTTTAACTTTTAAAACATTGTTTCAAATAAGCCCCGTATTTATTTAAACAAAATAATAATAATAATACAACCTCATTAAACTCTTTTGATTTTAAGAAATGATACCTAAAGATCCCAAGTAAAAAAATTAAACACATGGAGGTTTCAAGAAATTTAATTTTCTTACCAATTTACAGGTTAGACTTGGAACGTGACTATAAAATTTAATTTTAAATACAAAATATAACCTTATCACACTATTTTTTCTTTTCAAATTTCGTTTTCTATTTTTCGGCTAATTATTGTTTTTGTCCAAACATTATTCGATCAAAATGCCTTCATTATCAATCGGATCCATTTAGGGTCATCAATTCGATTGAAACTTCACCGTAACGTATTGGTGAAGTTGAGAATTTCGGGAAACAAATCTTACATGGTAAAATTTAAAAAAAAAAAGAATAGATTATCTCGAACTATGTTACAAGCAAATTTTTAAGGGTAGAGTTTGCCTCAATTTGATATCGCTCTCGCGACCCGCACCGAAACAGGGTTTTACCCCTAGATGTCCAGCCTTAACACATTCCGGGGAGAACTAGCTAGCTTTAGATTTGAGTGACATTTCACCCCTAACCACAACTCGAATTCTTCTTTGGCGTAATTTACTAAAGTAACGAAACATCAATCAATTTCATGGGCTCATGTCATGGCCAACATATAATCTCCACTCGGGTGCAACGTTTTCGATTCCGCATGAAACGTCTCAAGCAGCAATACAGCAGACATTCCCTATCTTAATTATTAGTGTTAACTCATCTACAGATACACATGGGTCAACCAATGACCTTGCGGCACGTAAACTTCCTATAAATCGAATTCTCTCATGCTACCACTCGTGGCGGCTAAAACTGTGTGTGTGTGTGTGTGTGTGTGAGAGAGAGAGAGAGAGAGAGAGAGAGAGTACACACAAGAATCGGCAATAGCCCCGTACGATATGCTTTTATGGGTAAATCTGTAGCTAGACCGAGATCATAGTCCAAAAGCAACGATCAATCCAACAGTAAAATCTATAATTGCAATGCAACTTACACGTCAGTTTCAGAGCCGAACATGGAATCAAATGAATGAATGCATAAAGAAATTACATTTGGTTGCCAAATATTTGGAAACAATTATCAAACAAATGGGTAAGTACTAGTTTCTGTGCAATGCAAACATCATGGCGAGGTTTTAAAGAGCTATCTATATTTATCTAGAATTTTCAAATATAAATGACTACAAGAATGAGGAGGAAGGATTGGGATTGGCGACCACTGGAATTCTCTGAAACTGATTGGAAACAGATCTCCTCCCGGTAGAACTTGACATAAATACTTGATGGGTTAGTTGGAAACAAAGAAGTAAAGGGGCGACTATCTGACATTTACACTTCTACTTCTTGATACTCTGGAGGTAAATATCTGCACACTCGTTTACGAGGACATACTACTACTCCTCAGTCTTCATTTGATCCACTTCTGTGAGATTCCTTCCTTATCATATCCAGCAGATATTGAACAACCTCCGACATAGGTGGCCTGAATTCTGGCTCCGACTGCAATGCATACATTCAGACCAGGAAATTAAATACCATAAAACTTGAGGCATGTAAAAGAGTAGCCACTTAACTGGAACCAGTCAGTGACAGAAGTGAAGCTTGAAAGTTGCATTAAAAAATCACCTGAACACACTGAGAAATAATGTCCGCAAAATTTGACAATGATTTGGCTGGGTAATCTCCATTGAGAGAAGGATCCACCATGTTTGATAAGGCATCAATGTCATGTAGTTGGGGAATTGCCCATCTAACAAGAAATTGCTCTCCCCGAGAACGTGCCCTGCCCAAAGATGTTCAGAAATGCATAAATCAGCTGGATGAAAATTCTAAAGGGGGTGAGCAAGTACTTAAGCTATGCATGCATTCTTACCTGTCATATGACTGGCGGCCTGTCAATAGTTCTAACATAACCACTCCAAAACTGTACACGTCACTCTGGTGTGTGTAAATTCCAGACTCAAATTCTGGAGCTCCATAGCCATAAGCTGTTAGCAGTTGCCCGGAGAGCTGAAAAATATTGGTATTGCATCAGTTTGTTACCGATGAAAAATACTTGGGTACATTAATGGTGTGCCTTTAAGTAGTCTTGTGATAGTGCAAACCACTTCAGATGAACATCCAAATGAATTTTTGATGTTAAAGTCTAATTTCATAACCACGAATTACTAATTCATCCTCGTTTTCCATTTGCCCAACAGGATCTAGCATTACTTCTTGGCTAACAGGGATCAGAATACGTCATTTTGTAGAGACAGTCAGGTTTCAAGTTGATGAATACGAAACAGCATTTTGGTGGGGGTGCATACTACTATGTATTGGAAAGGATGCCTTCCAGCCGGAAGCATGTTCAAGTTGTTTTCCAAATAAATGCACAATTGAGAGCAATACATACATAAATATATATACATATATTCATTTAACTATATTTGTCTGTTTATGTATGCAAGAGTCATGTGAATGTTGCACCCCATGACGTCCATCTGCAAGTGCAATATTAACTCCTACTTCCACCTTCTCCCATGGAGCCTTCAGTAGGAAGGTGTATAGCTTTTTATATTACCATATTACAGCTCAAGTTAGAAAAACTGTATGGGTGAGAACCAATATTTCTTGGTTCCAAACTGGTCATATGACCAAAGCAGGTTTGACGTAAGTTAGACAAGGACATGTTCATAGCCAACCGTATCCTTTGCAAAATATAACAAAAATTGTTATCATACCTGACTTACAGAACCTGAAGCTATCAAGGGAGCCAAACCACAATCAGAAACACGCACAGATAGATCATCATCAAGGAGAATATTGGCAGACTTGAAATTTCTGTGTACAACAGGTGGTTGACAGATCTCATGCAAATACCTTCTCAGATTACCACAGCAGGTATTAGATTCAGAACATCAAATAATGTATCAGTAAAATGTAAATACGTACACACACACAAAAAATTCATATCCTCAACATCCAATCATATTTTTGCAGGAATGTCATTCCCAAGTCCTGAAAGCCTTATCCCTCTATCAAACATCAGAACTCAGAGAGCATATTTAATATTAGGAACTGAGATTATTCAGCTTTAACTTGGTGCCAAAAGCTACCCATCAGGTTTTGACTTTCTAAGTAGTCGACCCCCACTTAAAAGATTAGTCAAATCTGGACCTTTATGCATTTGCTAGCGATTGTAAATTCACAATAATGACCAACAAACAGAAAGATTGTAGAATTGTCAGCGGAATCCATTAGAATAACTTCATAGCTGGCTAAATAAAACAGTAGAAATAAGGTGCAAAACCTCTATGAGAATGGAAGACTGGATTAGAACAATGCAACTACATGAGCAGTGAGAAAGTGAAAATCAAAAACTTATTAAGGATGTGTATTTACAAAAGGTAAATTAGAAGCTGTGTCCAGAGACTTGTAACCTTTTCAAACAGCACTCAATGAAAATGGAAGTTTCAACAGTGATTACATGACTTACTCTAAGGCCCTGGCTGCCCCAAGGGCTATCCGAATGCGAGCATTCCATGGCAACCTTGTTTTGAACTCATCATCTGAATGCAGTGCTTCCTGCAGTGACCCATTACTGCAGTACTCATAGATCAGAAGCCTTTGGCCATGCTCAGCACAGTAGCCAATAAGTTCAACAATATTGGCATGCCTAATTCTGTCTATACTGTTTACCAGTTCAAGAAAATCGTGATCCTTTTGATGTTCAGAAACTCTTTTGTCCAATTTCTTCACGGCAAGTAGCTGTTAATTCATTCAGAAAGTAAGTATAGAAAATATGAATATGATAAATACATACATACAGACATTTAATGAGTCTAATAGTCCAATACATGCAAAAGACATCCAGCCAATGGAATATGTACACCGACCAATTTACCATGTCCAGAAAATTTACAAGAAAATTATCAAAAACAGAAGAGGCAGAGAAGAATTGAATAAGTAACCGTGTTTATCAACCAACAATATTCCTGCACATTTATCCTGGAGCCCTTCAAGAAGTATAAAATTGAAAAGATATCAGCAGTTAAAATTACATAAAGAGAACAGGAGCCACACATGCATTTACTGCATTGTTACCTCTTGGAAGGAAATTTGAAGAAAAGATGAAAATTAAGTTCAACACGTGAAATTAACCTAGAAGTTATCATAGAAGAACAACCCAGCAAAAAACGTGACAAATATTATTCTTTCTATATTGAGTTTGAACTCAGAATCATTTAAACAGCAACATATGAGATGATACAATGATTAGTATAGACAAAGAAACAAACAAAAAGCAAGTTTACAAATTATACAGACAATGAATCTGATGAAGAACAACCATACCTTCCCATCAGGTAGCTCTGCCCTATACACGCTCCCCAGCATGCCTCCTCCTAGAAGATTATCTTGAGAAAAGCTGTTTGTATACTGTTGAAGGGATGCAATTGTGAAAGATTTTGTAAAGGTGGGAGAAACTGGCTTTTTTACAGAAGAATTGACTGTGACCCCTCGATGGAAAGGAATTGGCTCAGCAGTCGCCTCCTCATTAGGTGGTGGGGGTGGTGGTGGTGGTGGAGGGGGAGGGGGTGGGGGTGGTGGTGGTGGAGGGGGAGGTGGAGGCAATGAGTACACGTCCAGCGCACTCATATCTATCTCATGATCATCCAGCTTGGGTAATGTTCCCATTCTTCGCACATCTATTTCTTGCTCATCTTGTGACCTGGGAATAGCTTCTACTCTCCTGCTCTCCGCTTGATGATCTTCTTTTGTTCTCATAGCAGCCCCCTTTGGTACTGTCCAAATGCAAAATTCAAAAATTATTTAGAAAACGAAAAGCTTAATTAAGTATTATCACTTGGAACAACTAAATATTATATAAAATATATTCGTTTGCCTTTCTCAGTTTGACTGGGTGGTTGGACTGAAGTTGCATGATTCCTAGGGTTGTGTCTGTCATCTCCATATGCTCCAGTTTGGTGTTTATTAGAAATTCTGCCAACCCTTGCCCTTCTGCTACATCTTGGAGTAAAGAGGAGGAGTGCCAACACCAAAATAATAAATCCTAATACACTTGCAATAGATATCCAAACCACCCTTTTGGTGTTCTTTCTTGCTTTTCCAGAATTTGATTCCTTTGATGCAGTTGGTCCTTCGGCTGGTTTATTAGTAGGCACATGCCCAGTAGTTGGGGCCCCAGAAACCACAGTTACTGGTGGTGTTGTTGCTGGAGAACGAGATGGAGAAGCAGAAGTTGTGGTACCATTAACATTAAATGGGTTTCCGTCTTTTCTGCATAATAAACATCATTAATAGTTACAATAGGCACAAAATTACAAAGGATATAATACTTATATTTCTGATGCAACAAAGTTCAACATGAGGAACCCCAAAAAAAAACACTTGAATCAAGAAAATGCAGTCAACTCTTGGACACGATTTTTCTCATTAGATCTTCACGATAAAATAGATCCAGAATATCTGGCCTAATCATAAACCATAGATCTTGTTACTGCCCATAGTATAATAGTCTAGTGACCATTGACCACTTTTTTAAGTTAGCCCTCCATTCACCATCATCATCAGTGACTAAGTTGACATTATCATTCTTCAAAGCCAATCCTAAACCAAATATCCCAAACGCCTTGTACATTTAGAAAGCTAAAACCACAAGATTAAAGCATTGAAGTACACAGCACAAGCAACCAAAACCAAGTATCATGTCCATGTTCTTATCTCAAATGCAAGATTTCACCATATTAAAGCATAAAAAACCAAAATACTCCAAAGTTTGAAGCTTTCACCTGAAGTTTGGAATGCTTAGAAGCTTTTGAGGAATTGGTCCATTGAATTGGTTGTTCTCTACATTCCTGTTCAAAGATGGGTAGAATGTACACAAAATAAACGAGAGGACAAGAAGGAAGACCAATTATAGGATAGTATTTAATACTTTAGGCATTCCAAAAGTTCTATAACCTATCCATTAAGACATTTATATAAATGATCATATCATCAAAATTTATATGAGGCAAGGCAAGGAGAAGTACAAATCATTCAGTAGAAGGTCTTGCAAAACATCAAGGGTCCCAGATAGTTGATTGTTCTGCAGGTGTCTGCCAATCAGGGATTAGTCAGTTTGCATGATCCACAACTGGGAGGTAATTCCATACAGATGGTCTTACCAAGACCAATACTCACAGGGAGGCCAAAGCTGACAAATTCTCTGCAGATGGAGGCAGTTCCCCACTAAAATTGTTATTTGATAAATCTCTGGACAAACAGTAATAGCCGCTCCCTTAGTATCATTTGTAAATAACATGTAATCAATCTTCACTCAAATAATTGATATCCATAATATTTAAAATAAGGTCTTACAGATTAACCAATTTTGTAAGTGACTGGAATACATCCGGGATTTCTCCTGATAATTGATTCTCATTAAAAGATCTGGAAGGAGACAATTCAATCGTATTCAGAGACAACATTACAGTAAAATTTGACCTCAGTGATCATCAGACATAAATACAAAACTAGAAGAGGCAACAAAAACTCACATGACTGTCAGTTCGGTCAAGGTAGATAAAGAGGGTGGAATACTTCCAGTGAACTGGTTATCTGAAAGAAAACTAAAATAGTACAGAAAATTATGCCTTATTGTTAAAACTGTTGGCAAGAGCTCCAGTGCTGTATCAAGGTTGGTATTTCATACAAATTTTGCAAGGAGACTGGCAAGTTGGATGGAATACTTCCTCCAATGTGGTTGTTGCTTAGATCTCTGCCCCAAAAATGTTTAAAACAATAAGAGATATATATTTATTATAAGAAAGAGGGTTGCAGAGACTCAAGAATTACAGAATATAATGCATACGGACAAACTCATACAAATGCACTATACACACTCGAATAGTGCTGCGTGGGCAGAGACCAAGAAATACAGCCAGAAATACGATAGTATTATTACATTTTCTTTATTGAAGCAAAAGTTCCCAAGCTATCACCCAGTTCGCCTCCCAAGTTTGCACCAACTAGAACTCTGTCAGACAATATAAGTTGTTAAGGGAACTGAGAGCCAACTATTTTGAGAGATGTCAATTAATATGAAGAAGAAACAAGGAGATGGGATACCATACATTGTCTGTATATCTGAACCATTACACTGAATTCCTTGCCATGCTTGCCCACACGGGTCTCCACCACTTGGAACCCACCCAGGGAGAACGGGGAAGCCCAGCGCAGCATACAAGTTATTTATTGCAGAAACTGTTTCAACAAGTATATTTTAGAACTCCTATAGAACACATACGTGGAATTGTAACAAATACCAAAAACAGAACAATCCTGAGTTCCTATCATAATTTCCTGGTTCCAACACACCGACAGTTCAGTAGTCCTCCTTTCATTGGTCCAGATAAGAAAGTATTTCGTTTTAGCGTTAAAACAAGGCCAGTAAGCCGAAGAAGCAAGGAACATTTAGCAAATCAGTTTCTACTGGGGAATAGATTATCCCCCGAAACGGCATTCAAAAGTTCAGAAGGTTATCCTGTTTGCTAACGAGAGTTGAGCCACCAGTAAATCTGCGGTCAAGTCCCACTCATTCCCACGCGTTACTTCGAAGATCGTATCAACTATCAGAAAATGAATCAAAAATGATGAAACTTAAAAGAGAGAAAAACATTACCGTCAGTAGGATTCGTGTCCGCTTGTGAAAACTGAATCGTGTAGATCAATATGAATCCCAATAAAACTTGTCCATAGATCTTCGCTCCTTTATACTCAAAAGAAGATCTCATCCCACCCATTGATCGCCGGCAAAGTTCAATTTTCTCCAGCGAAGCTAATCAGGACAGCATCCTCCCAACTGAAAATCCAACCCAAACAGTTCAGGGGAAAAATATTTAATCAAACTGCAGGAATATGCACCTTAACTAAAAACGAAAAAAGCCCATAATTATCAACACTTGCACACACACACACACACACAGGGAAAAAAAGCGCGCAAAACTCATACATGACTGAAGAGTGAGGACGGAATCCAAGATCAAAGTGAACTCGCAGAGGAAGTGATGAGCTGAAAATTTCAGCAAATGCTGGAAAAAAGGACGGAAATGATGATATGATACTAAGGGTGTTTCGGTATTTCTGTAAAATGCTCCGCAACGGCTAGCTGTAATGTTTGTTATTTCTGTTTATAGCCGTTATTTCGCGCTCAATGGATGACCGTGTATATGTAACCAGAGGAACGCATGTACCAATCATTAATGACATACGCCTCAGTTTCTCATCTTCATTCTCCTCTCTTTCATTCTTCTCCCTCTTCTCCTTTCTTTCTCCATTCTTTCTCTTCTTGCTTCTCTCTTTCTCTGTTATCCCTTCTTATCTCTCCCTTTCTGTCACTCTGCTTATTTTCGAGCATAACA
>JANTPZ010005885.1:0-20721 GCA_025593235.1 Vachellia pachyceras
CTTGGCGATTCACCAAGGAGAGAGAAAAATCAGACAGATCAGTTCTTCAGATCCAGAAGTCACAGATTAAGTTCCTTCATTGCCATTCACAATTACGTATATCAGCTCCCATCATCTAGTCATATAATAAGACTTTGCAGCCAAATTCAGAACAAATATGAAAAGATTCAAAAAATCATTCTTATGACAAAAGCCTCTTCAATTGCTAAGCATTTGTCATCAAGGAGCTAGCTATAACCCTCCTTCCTACCCCCTCTAAATAAATTGCATTCCCATCCCTACATACCACATCAACTCCAGAAAGATCTCTTTTCCTTATGAAGGCTTTTTCCACCAAGGTAATCTGACAGAAGATGCATTGTTATCCGCAGAAGTTCCTAACACCTACGGCCTCCATTTCATTCTTCCAAAATTCATCAACCTACTAATCACCAGGCAAGCATTCACCTTAAAACAAATGAAATTACGCCTAGCTTTCCAAAACATCAACAGTGGCTCTCTGCATGTCATCCAGATTTTTGTTCTCTATTAATATCTCTACACACAACATGTCCACCTCAAGATTTACAGCCTTTCAATGTGAAAACCCAAGTGCAAACAAACCAACATTTCTTAATCCAAGGACTGGAAAAGGCATATGTTCAATTGTTTCCCTCTCCTTCCCACATAAGACACACATAGGGTCCTTTTAACAATGCCTCTTTAACATAACATCCCAAGTAGCTACAGCCCCACTAAGAATTATTCTCACAAAAAAAAAATTGCGCCTTGGGTGGGACTACCAATTTCCAAACATACTTCCATAGCTCTTTTGGGATTAGATATGTGGTTCTAAGATCCTTCTTGATCACCACTCTCTTGTTGTCTTTGTTCAATAATCAAATTTCACAGTATAAACACCATTCCTAGTTCCCAACCACACCATTATGTCATAAATCTCAGAATTTGGTAGTCTGATTTTTTTTATCATATTAGTTCATCGTGTAGCAAACAAGGAAGATCCCAATCACCATTATTGATAAGATCAACAACCTTAAGTACTTACGCTCATCATCTACATTCAAACCTGACAGCTTTACACTATCAAGGTTAGGTACCCACCTATCTTCCCACGTTTAAGCATCTGCCATCACCTGCTTATCAGCAAAGTTTTTGATTTAGCATTTCTCTTCCTTCCAATTTTCTGTTCCAGCACCACAAAGGTATTTCCCCTTTCTTTGCCTTGAGAAAATAAATTTTGGAAAAATAAATTCCTTTTAAGACCTACCATAAATCCTGAGGTTGTTGAATCATTCTCCAAGTGGTCATAGCAAAAGAGCTCTATTAATTGCAGATTACTTATGCCTCCTTCCTTCTTTGGTTCAGTAAGCAAAACTCCCACCCCCCCAAAAAAAAAAACCAAAACCTTGCCACCAAGCTATTGATTTCACTACAACTTTTCTTCTTAGGAAACGGGGAAAAAAGTCATTGGATAAACAGAATATTAATAAGAACTTCCCTGCCAGAATATGTCAACAATTTTTGTTTCCTACTTTTTAACTCCATCCCACCTTATCCCTCACTGGCTACAGCCGAAGCTTTTGACCCCCCCGCCATATAATTGGTAGTTCCAGATACTTACCAGGCTGATTCATGTATAATTCCCAACACCATAGATATTTCATCACTTACATCTTTAGGGGTATTTTCTTAAAAAAACACGCAGTATTTATCGAAATCCACCTCCTGTCCTGAAGCCTTGCAATAGACCTGAAATATCTTCTTTAACACTAAGCAATTATGTGGGTTAACCCTTGCACAGAACAAGGCGTCATCCGAAAAAAAAATAAAAAAGCAATGAGAAATAGTTGGCCATTTATTAGACAGATTAACACCTTCCAAATCCTCTCTACTAATACGATATGGTATCACCTTGTCTCATACCACGCTGCGGTTTGAAGTTAGCAACACAGAGACCAGAAAATTCAAAATATACTGACGCAACACACTTCATAACCCAACTGTAGGAATTTAGAATATACTTGAAGTGTTGTTATGGTTTCTCTTCATGCCCAAACGAACCGGATTAAGGACCTCGGTTATAATAGACACAGAAAACACTACGGATAAATATTTAGAAAGCAAAAGAAAGGGAGGGAGGTTTGTGTTTATTTGGTTTGCACGTTCAAACCACTTTAAACACAAGCCGAAACAAAACTCCTTTCACATATTTACCTCAGAATCCATAAAATTACTCTACCAATGGATTCTTAAATATGCACTAGTCTTTCCAGAAAAGCATAGTTGAGTTAATCGATTTCCCATCCTTATGTAGGGGTGACAAAAGAATAGCTTGTTAACTCCTCAAACCCATGTTCTAGAATAACTGGAAAATAGTTCCCTCGTGTAATTCATGATTAAATATTCTAGGGAATATTACCTCTCTCTACCCCATATATAGGCATGGTAATGGGTCAGGTCAAGTCAAACTTTGATTAAATAGGTTTAAACCTGTAATAAAAACATTGAGCCTAAACCTGAGTCCGAGTCTTATTGTATAGTTTTTTTAGGCTCAGGCTTGAACTTTCGAAAGGTCTGGTAAGGCTTGAAGCCCTTTTAGAAGTATACATATAATGTAAACCTCTAAAAAGCCCCAAAGTCGACTTTAAATATATTATTATGCACATTTAAAAAACCCTTAAGGTAGGTTTTAAACCTACTATATTTATTGGTGTAAGTATTAATATAAAAATTAGAATTAAAAAATACAAAGTGTTATTTGCATTATATAAAAATAATTATATTTATTTTATATATAAAAAGGCTAGCCTGAGGCTTATAGGCCAATTTTCAAAAAATAGATCTGACCTATTTATACAATTAGGCATTTAAAAAGACCTTAGCTTGGACTTTTTAATAAATAGGCCAGGTCAGACTAGACCCTAAACAAGCTAGGCCGTAGGCCACCTGATAGAGGTCTGGTCTATTCCCACCTTACCTAAGGATGGAAATAGGTCAAGTCATATTAGGTTTTGATTAAATAGGCCTAAGCCTATAATGAAGATAATGAGCCTTAACCTAAGTCTAAGCCTGTGTGTAGGCTTTTTTTAGGCTCAGGCACAGGCCTTTGAAAGGCTTGGCAAGGCCTGAAGCATTTTTAGAGACATACATATAATGTAAACCACTAAAAAGGCCTTAAATTAGATTTTAAGCCTACTATTATACACGCTTAAATAGGCTTCAATGTAAGCTTTAAGCCTATTATACTTATTGTATGTAAGTTTTTAATATAAAAATTAGGATTAAAAATATAAAAAAGTGTTTTTTGCATCATATAAAAAAATTTTATTCATTTTATATATAAACAGGTCGCCTGAAAGCTTACATGTTAGGCTTCAAAAAATATGCATGACCTATTTATACAATTAGGCATTTAAATAGACTTTAACTTGGCATTTTTAATAAATAAGCTAGGTCAGGTTAGACCCTAAACACGTCAGGCCATAGGATTACCCATATACCATTATATTTACCTCCCAAGTTTAATGGATTGGGCTTAATCATGGACTAGCCCATTTTCCAACGCTAAGGCACTTATGGGTCAGAAAAACCAATTTTTCTCATTACTCCTTTTGCAAAATCAAACTCCACCTATCATATGCCTTGTTTCAATTATCTGAAATGAATTTCTAGGTCCACGGTTCATGAAAATAACGAAACTTTGTTTATCCTATTACTAATCGAAGGATGAGAATATTCAAAAAAAAAAGGAAGTAAAGGAATTTTGGATTGGATCAGAAATAAATTTTTGAATTTGGTATGGATAAAAGCCCAACAAACTTTGATACACAAGAATAAAAATCTGCTACATCCCTACCACTATTTATTTTATTACGTATTTTTTCCACAAATTCAGATCTTGCTAATGATTTAGATTCATATCAAGAACTGTGCTCTTATTTTTCAAATAATGAAAGGCCTCATGAGTGATATGACACTATGTCTTGAATTAACCTACAAGCAATAATGGCTTCTTGTTTGGTAGATTTTATTCTATTCCTCAATCTTCTTGATATTAAAGACCAAATTTTTGCAATAATCTTATAAACCACAATGCATCTTATAAACCCAATAGACCTAAAGTGACTCACTGTTTCAGGTTTATCTGTTTTTTTTCTGGAATCAGCATTATACTGGTTTTATTAATATCATCGATATCAATATTTCTCCCAAAAAAATTCAGCACCATCTGACATACTTCATCCTTCAACTCCTCCCAAGAAGCATGGTAAAGCAAAGCTGAACAACCATCTGATCCTTGGGCCTTATCTGCACCAATTTGAAAAACTGCACGCTTAATTTCCTCGACCGTAACAGGCTTCATTGATAGCATGTTATCTTCCTCGGATCTAAGTTCCTACCAGCAGAAGAACATAATTCCTGTTGGGAAGGGATTACTCGCTCTTGGTGTAAAGTACTTTATAGGGGCGTGCCAAAAATCATATCACTGCTCTGGATTAATCAGTTGCCCCATGTTACATGTTCCGTTGAAGAAGGTCAAGAACTCGGGAAAAGACACTGGATATCGTGGTTTGTCGGGCTATAGGCCTATCTGCCTTGTTGACCAAAAAAACAAGAAGAACATAATTCAGCATAAAATTGTTTAAACAATTGTTAATGTTCTCCACATCATCCAGCCAGTGAGCACTGTCTTCTTTTAGTCTCAACACATTTTTTTTTCTGTCTCCTTTTTAATCACGGTACTGTGAAAAAATTTTGGGTTCCTATCCTAATATTTTAGCCAATTTAATATTAAAATACATAAAAATTATTTAAGTTATTATAATTTCCAAATAATATATGAAAGTTTATTCTAAAGATGTTTTCTTGTAGTCCATTAACTTCATGTTAATTATTTTTTGTAAATATTTATATGTTTATTTAAATTTTTAAATATATAATAAAAAATGGCTGGTTGGCAGGCGGGCATGACGAAACCATCAATGTGCAAACTGCACAAACCTGTACTATTTAACTTGTGGCTTGCAACGGACTGGCCTGCAACCAACAAGTTGGCCTGTTTTCCCACCTATATCTCAAATGTTCAAATATCTTTTTAATGTTGGCGTTGTTTTACTAAGAAGGCTAAATGTGCAATTTTAGTAATGAATTTTTTTTCATTAGGAGCATTTGATACAATCAAATTTTGGAGTGTGGACTAGTAGACATGCATAATAAAAAAGGAGCAATTTTTGGAACAACAGTAAACAAGGCCAACCATAAACCTTAGACAAACTCGTATTTAGATTACTCGTATTTAGATTATTAACTATAAAAGGCTCCATAAAAATTGATTAAACTTTTTTATCCCAATTGTAGTTTATCCTAAATACTCTACACTAATTGATAATTGCCAAAGATAACTTCTTAATAATCAACTCTCTAAAACAACTAAATGCAACTTACTCCTTAAATAAAAAAATTTATTAACCCTCATATGACTCAAAATATTAAAAAATATAATAAAATAGTGTTATCTGCTTAAATTAAATCAAGGATATTGATATTAAATAATATCCTTGACATACTAGTGTATACCAAAAAAATGATTTGGGCAAAACTAGTCCAAAGCCCAGCAACCAAGACCAGCCCAAGACGTGGTACACTATGAGCACCAACAGTCTAACCCCATCTATTTATTTTTGCCCTATTCTCTACTATAAAAAGAGAGAAAACGCATAGAACACATGATTGAATCTGTTCTCTCGTTCTCCCATCCTGTGCTATAAACTCTCTGTACTCGCACACATTATCGTCAGTACGAATTCCTTTTATTTTCTTTATCTGTCTCGCGTAATAGCAGTAGTCACCTTTTCATGCTCTTTGCGCTATTAGTGGCCCATATACACTTAGTTTAAACTAACCTTGATTTCTACTTAAATTTGCTCAAACACCTAACACTTACATATCTATAATGATATCTTAAAAGATAAACTAATATTCTTTTTTAAATATCCGTAAAATGATTCAAAATATTTGAAAGATTGATCAAATCTTCTTAATAATCCATTAAATACAAAATACTTTGTTTTAAGTAATAAAATTATGTAGAAAATAAAAGCAAAACGATTTAATTGCCTTCTTTCACATGCGTCTCTTGATTGAATATCAAGTAAGATATCTGATCGAATTGATATAATTATCCTCTGGATTCCCGTCATGTTTGTCCAAGTTCGAGTCTAGAATTTTTTAACCCACTACATTATCTAGTTTAGTCATCGATTCGGTTTCATGTACTTTAGACATCTAGAAACTTGGATAAGGGTTCTTTTGAATTCAAGACAAAAGACCGAGTCAGCCCCAACTCATATTCATTGATTGGCCTGGGGGGTCCAAAGCATTGAGTCAAATCAAATAATTGAGCTTTCAACAATTTGAAATTTGAATACATTGTAGTCCACAACCCTTCATGTACGCACCACATACCAACATTATTTTTCCCTCTCTCTTTTTTCCTTATTTGTTTGTTTGTTTGAAAACAACGCACAGTAATAATTAACTCATTGTATGAGGCTCTTTTATAAATGCTAAGGTTTATAAAATAATTGCTAAGGTTTAAAGTTCAGTAGTGGAGTATGAGGCTCTTTTATAAATGGGAGCCTCTAGACTTGGCTTTGCTCTTAATCTTAGGTTATTAGTTCATCTTCATAATAAAAAAAAAACAGAGAGAAGATTGCTGAAAAAAAATTGATTGAAAATTAATTGTTTTTTCACAAAAAAAAAAAAAACTGTTGCTTGAAAAATAACCCACGAACTTGTGCTCTTAAGTAGGCATAACTCTTCAACCAAGTTCATCCTATCTTCTATTATATAAAGAATGTTGAGTGCACACCAGAATTTTTAACCAAATTTAAGGTATTTTTAAACAAAAAATCTTACAATGATGAATTTTTCCTCAGTTTTCTCAAAAATATTAGTACTGTTTTATAACTTCAACACGTTATAAGAAATTACAAAAAAAGTAAATGATTTTTTTTAAAATCATGTTAATGAGGCGCCATCCTTCCTGGCTCGGATGGTCAAACAATGCTTTTGACTGAATTTTGACAGTAAAATAAGATTTTAGATTTTTAGTTTAATGCTTAAGGTGGGACTCTAATAAGGATTTTTTGATCCAATTCTTTTTTTGTTGAAATAAATAAAAAAATTATTATTTATAAATTGTAATGAACATTTTATCCTTTGATATAGTTTGTTTCAATATTCATGCCATGATTCTTATAAAATTCAATACTTATTTTTTTTTCCAAATGAATTTATGTATGCACTTTCTTTACCAGTAAGTTTATTAATGCATTACACATAAATATTTATATATGTACAAGTATGTTAAGTATCATATTATAATCTTTAGATGGCAATTTATAATATATAAGGTTAATGCAATCTTTAATCTCGAGTTTTCTTTTATTTTGGTTTTAGTCCTGAAGTTTAAACTAGTGATTTTAGTCCTTAATAGGTAAAATGATTCATATTTTTATCAAAGTATATGGATCCATATTTTAAATAAAATGAAATTAGAGGAATTAAAACTACTACTTTTAAATTTAAATGACAAAAACCATAATAAGATTAAACTTAGGGACAAAGATTATATTAATCTATTGTACTGTGTGCCTTTTTTTTCTTAGGAACAAATACTATATATTACCCAAGGGTGATTAGTCTAATAGCGGATTGGGTGGACTACAAAATGGGTGAATTGCATTTGAATTACCCTCTTTGTCGGGGAGAGGCATTCTTGTCGTAAAGTCTTAATCTGAATTAATCGGTTGTTCAAATAACTAGTAACAAAATTTTGAAAAACGTTGGTGTGGTCCAAAGAGTTATTAAAAAAAACTAATACTATATTTATTTTGCCAGCCAAGGAACAGCTGATACAATAAATTCACAACCACATATTGTAGGATAAAATTTGTAAGCTTCATTCTGATATGGCATCTGGCTATTGGCATATTATATTCCTATCAAAGTGTATAAGATGCTAACTGATACCCTGTTGTATTATTGCATTTTTTTAATTTTTCTAAATTTAAATTGAAATATCCTTGTGATATTCATCACCCATCTCAATGGAATTAAAAAAAATACAGCAAAAAAGCAACGACAAAAGATAAATACTCTTAATTAGATCCAAACCAATAGAATGCAACACATTGTATTTTTTAGCATTTCCAATGTCTAAACCTGATATAGTAATACTCATGCAACTGTTTAAAACATAGCTTACCGCGGTTTCTCAGCTGCTATTTACAACCCAAGTTTCTCACAGCACGAGCCTCCGGAGACATTCATCCGCGGATCCGCCGGCCGGAAACTGGAGGCTCACACGGCCATCTTCTCGAAGAATTCTACAACCTCATGCATTACAGGCCTGTCTTTCTGTAAATCACTTGAGCACTTACAAGCAATCCTAAAGTACTCCTTAACATTATCTTCATTCATCCCCTCTCTTGAAATATTGGGATCAACCATTTCCATTTGGGAGTTCTGGGCCTGCATTCTTCTGGCCCATTGCACAAGCCCAACATCCTTATTCTCAAACTTCACGGACAGATTTGGCCGTCGGCCTGTCGCAGTTTCCAGCATCAAAACCCCAAAACTGTATACATCTACCTTCACGTTAGCCACATTCACCCCATCTCTGTACTCTGGGGGCATGTAGCCCATGGTTCCGGCGAACTGAGTGGACACGTGGGAGTTCGAAGTATCAATCCTCCTCGCAAGCCCAAAATCAGCAATGTGGGCTTCAAAGTCAGAGTCCAGCAACACGTTACTGGCTTTAATGTCCCTGTGAATAATGGGCTTCTCCAGCCCATGCAAGTATAGAAGCCCATTTGCTACTCCTCTGATTATCTTCACCCTCAGCTCCCACGATAGTGGGACCCGCTGCGTTGAAACGTCGTCGTCGTGTCCAGACGACGATGAGATCGCCGGATCGTGAAGCCATTGATCGAGATTGCCTCTCTCTATCAACTCGTAGACAAGCATTCTGTCCTGACCCGCCGCCCAGAAGCCGAGGATCTTGACGATATTGGGATGCCGGAGCTTGGTAAGGGTTTCCATCTCGGCGCGGAATTCACGAAATCCTTGGAATGCGTCTGGCGAAAGTTTCTTGATGGCGACGACGAGGCCGTTGGAGAGGCGCGCTTTGTAGACTAGGCCGAAGCTTCCATCGCCTATGATGTGATCGGCCGAGAAGTTCTTGGTGGCTCTACTGATCTCGTTATAGGTGATTTGCACATAGGGATCGAACGACCAGCTACCGTCTACGACGACAGAGGAGAGATCCGGCTGAGCCCGATTCTGGATTGGGGCACGCTGTTGACGTTGACGGGGATGGGTCTTCTTGTTGCTTTTACAGGCGAGGAAGATAGCGGCGAAGAGAAGGGTGACAATGAAGAAGCTAACGCCGGCGGCGATGACGCCTTGAAGGGAGTGATCCATGGCAGTGGGGAAGGGAGCGAAGAGAAGGTGGATGGGTGAGATGGAGGAGACAGGGAGATGGAGGTATTTGGAGGAAGAAGACGAGGAGGAGAGAGAAAGTGAGGGTTGACTAGAAAAGTGTGGGTAAAGGAAGACCAAGACGGTAGAGGCGCCATCAAAGGAGAGGCGAGTGGGTTCAAGGAACGTGGGGTTTCGTCTGAAATGTGACTGTGAGGCTGTACGCGCTGAACCAGTCAAGGCTGTTAATAAATATTAATATTAATTCGTTCACTTTATTTTTATTAACAGATTAATTAATAATGATTATTTCGTTCGTAAAGTCTGCAATTTTTTAATTAGTTTTGATGCAGTAAGTGAAACTTGCAGTCTACAAGGCTATTGAAAGTTGGCATTTGAGTTGAATGTAGTTGGTATTTGAATTAATTTATTTTAAGTGATTTTAACGTGTTTTTAAGCAACACATTCAGTTGCTCTATTCAATAATTTTCTGGAGAAAAACCTCCTTATAATTTGGAAAGTATCTATGATGTTGACGTAGGGCATGTTAAGTGCATCTATTTTTTTTCCCGTGGCCACCTGCACCGATATCAAATATGAATTGCGATATTCACCAAAAAAGCGTCAATTTTTAGCCAATAAAGCGCATACTTGTTTGGTTTAAGGGGGAAATTGCAACATTTAATGGCCTTGTTTGATTGAGCTTATGGAGAGTCCAAATGTACATTCAACAATGTTTTCCGTAAAATAAAATAATTTTCTTCACATATTTATCTTGACTTATGTAAAAATATTTATTTACCACGTTTTCAAACGGGTCTATGTAAGAAAGTATTTTATAATCCAAGGGATCAAATGCAGGAGGAGGATTCCATGCATATGATCAAGGATTGTTCAAATGCACTCAACCCATGGTGGTACATGCGTGGTGTCCAATGTTATACTACGTTACAAGAAGCAAATTGGATTAAGTGGAATCTTGAACATGATTCGTGTTAGCAATATACCAAAAAAGAATGTGCAATGTTTCATCATTTTTTACTATATATTTGCGGGGACATTTAGGAGGATAGGCATCACAGACAGTGGTGGAGCCAGGACCCGTGGGGTAATTTTTTATTTTCAAACAAATGACAACAGACTTATAAATATAGATAATTTGAGGGGATTCAAATTTTAACAATCAGTGGGTACATAATAAAAATCTAATAGTAATTTATATATATATATATATAAATATAAATTCAGTGGGGACAATTTCCCACCCTCACCAAAGGGTGGCTCCGCCACCTATCACAGAGCTTTTTGGGATTTTACTATATCGGTGGATTCGTGGATAAGGTTGTAAATTAATGATTGTCTAAATTAATGGGTGTCCCACTTGGGCATCTTGAACTTTTTGGGATGCTGAATGGTCTTAATTTATACTAGAATAAGGGTTTTAAAAGGACCAATTGCCTGTTTAAGCTATTATTGAGATTATTTGCAGGTTATTGTTTGTCAAAACTCACAAGTTTTGGGAAACCATTCATTTTGCTGATTGTGTAGCAAAACTCTCATATGGTAGAAATTAAAGTAATTTTTATAGCCTCTATCAACCACCACATGTGGCCTATTGTACATGAGATGGAGCTTGACGAAGAGTTCTAGGTATCTTTTATACAAATGATATTCTGTATGTATTAAAAAAAATTACGTTGGTCACACTTTATGCTTCGACTATGTCTTGAGCAATTACATTTACAAGGGGGAAAATAATATCCTTTGCTCATAAGAAAATCCAAGAGTCTCTTTGGTATTTGGGGAGGGAGGGAGAGTGAGCAAAGGGAACAAAATTTTTGAAGTAGATATTTAAAAAAAATAGAAAAGTGGGTTAAAAATTTCCAATTGATTTTCTTTTTTTTTTTTTGGTGAACAATTGATTTTTCTTATTGTTTATCTAATACTCTACTTTTGTTAAAATTTTATAACCACACTTCTTCAATTTTTTAAATTCAACTTACGAAAATTTTCCTTCCCCTCCCTTCACATTCCTTTCCCTCCAAATTCCTTGTTACCAAACAGCTCCCAAAGGTTTAAGCAAATTCATCCCCCACCACTCTTTACCAATATGTCTATTCTATCTTTACGTGGTCCACAATGAATATTGGGCTCTAGAATCTACCTTGCTGATATTTGGATCATGTGGTTATATATTCTGATGATTTTTTTAAAGGAAATAATTATTGTCTATTTCCATTATTGATTGCTTCGTAGGTGATTATTTGAATCAACTTTTATTAATGTATGGATTGGGGCCATCAAAGCTTTTTAAGAATCCTTATCTTTTTATTGGATGTGATCAAAGGTACCTTAATTTCTAAGAGATATTGGCTAAAGCTATCTGGGAGCTGATATATTTGAGGAATACCATATAAATGGTAACATCATTCAAGAAGAAGAGTGAATTAGGTTTTTAAAAATTTTTATATATAAGCAATAGAGATTTGAGTCTAGTGAATGGGCTTGTTCATCACTATATGGTAAACTAAAATTTGAATATTCACTAGAAGAGATGTCCAAGAGAGAGGGGCATCAGAGAGAGGGATAGAGAGAGTCTCAGGGAAGGTGTTTTCAGTCTCAAAGTTTTGCTTTTAGGATTATTTAAGTAAATAAAATGAATTATTTTCATTAAATTTTTTTATGAAAGTTGCTCTAAATATTTTTCTTTTTCTAGTGGTAGTAATGTTATGTTGATTAGAGAATATTTTTGAATTGAAGTATTTTTTCAGATAGAGTTTTATTAGCAGAAGACCATATATTAGTATAGAAAATTTTTATTTATTTTTATGTGAGTAGAAATATTGATTTGATATCCGAATTATTTTAGAAATTATTTATTCATTTTTTTCGGTACAAGGCACCTAATATATAAGGTATTTGACCAATTAAATGTTAGTTAAATATTTTATTTGACGATGTTGGAGATAATAATAAATTTTTATATGTTAAACATTTTATTTGAAATTTAAAACTTTAAAGTTGAAGTTTTTAGTGTGAGGTTATTCTTGTTATTGAGATATATTTCACTTTAAGATACTGAGGGAATGAAGAAGTTTGTTTTAGGAATATTTTAAGTTCTAGGGTGAATATAATTTTGACTTTAAAAATAATATGTGTACATCTATATTTAGTAGTGACCTAATGTGGTATTGGAAATTTTAGAGGGGTTTAAGTCCCTAAATTGTTATTTTTACCACTTAAATTAGTTATCAAACTAAAGTGTGGTAACATTAAATTCTGTAGATTAATTGTGAAAAATTGTTGGTGTTAAGCATGGGGATTTCCCTTGTGATAGTATTATCTTTGCTTGACCGACAACCACTTTCCACTTATCATAAATACTGATGTTTGGCTTTTGAGTTGATTTGATATTCTGCTGCAATAAAATGATCTATGAATTTTCTATTAGACTTGTGGAACTAGTGGTTTTGAAAAAATATATAAATATATATTTATAAAAGGAAGTTGATGGGTAGCTACGGCTGCATCCATGAGAGCAAGACCGTTAAATGGCTACGACTGCACGGAAATGGGTCATGTCGATACATGAGACGCTGGTGGGTGGCTATGGCTTCATACACGTGAGCAAAACTGTAAGGTGGCTGCAGCTGCACGGAAGCGGACCGTTAGGTGGTTACAGCAGCACCAAAACGAATGATATCTGGTTAAGGAAGCACTGGTGGGTGGCTACGGCTGCATCCACAGAAGTAACACCGCTAAATGACTACGGCTGCACCAAAATGGATCATATCTGATTACTGAGACACTGGTGGGTGGCTACGGCTGCATCCACGTAAGACCATCAGGTGACTGCAGCTGCACCAGAACAGATGATATTTTATTAACAAAGTGTTGGTTTGTTACAAAAAGATTTGAATGACTTGTTTGTGATATTGTGTGTATCTCTATTTTATTCTATCACACTTAACACCTCACTGGCACATGTGGGTATGTATGATGAGTTGTAATTTGGTTATGAAGACCGTTGTCTCACCCTATTGCTCTTAAAATTTTTCAAGTAATAGTTCCGGTGCTGGAATGTCAGGGAGAGATCCATAGGTTTAGATATCTCGGCATATCTCTGTAAAGCCTCTTTTGTTATTTATGTATTGATTGATGTATATTGCCATTTATATGGCTCTTTTTACGAACTCTGATCTTAACTATTTAACTCATGTTTTTTAGACTTAATGCCTTTTAATTTGATGATTATATATTATGGATCCACAAAGTTTTTTTTATAAAGAGATATTATATTATCATTCTGGTAGTTTTTTTCAAATTGATTTAGTAAATATTAATCTACCTTGGAAAAAAAGTTATTACCTGAGATTTAGCGGAAAGGAGATAACAAGGAGGATACATATGATAAGCAAAAAAAAAAATATCTTTAAACGTTTTCGTAGAGTGTAGTATAAATGTTTAAACAAATCCAAATTCTAAACAATCTTAACAAATGCAGAGTGCATGTTGCAGCTTGAAAATACCTTCCAAATAGAAATTTCATGTTTAAGTTAACAAAATCGATTAAATCAATAATAATTTGTTTTTCTAAAAAACATGACAGCCAAAAGGGTTGCAAAAAAAAAAATCATCAGATACAAAAGCAGACAGTAAATATAAAAGTGCAGACTGTGTAGTAGGAGCTTGAGAAAGAGGAGTGCAAAGAACAATGGAGCCAGGAGTTAATGGGTTCAGGATCCTGATGTGGACCAGAAGGAGGTAAGATAACAGTGGGTACATGAGAAGAAGAAGCAAACTTGAGAAAGATGGATTTTTTTACATCCAAGCTTCTAACATCCCCAATATTTATCTAAAAGAAGATATAGTTTTGGTATCCGAGCTTCTAACTCCCTAATCATTATATCTAAAGCAAGATAGATTTTGGATATCCAATACTCTTCCAGCTCCTCGAGACTTTTATCAAGCTCATTTTAAACTTATCAAGATGTGGAAGCAAAGTCTTTTCAAAATGATTAAAGGATCTGGTGATTGCTTCAGTTATGGCGTGAGACAAAATTGCGTGAATGAATGATTGAGCCTCATCTCCACCTTTTGAGGTGACAAGCTCCTTCCTTTTCTTCTGAGGTTGCTTCAGTACAGTGTTTTTAGCACCCTCAATCTCAATCTTCATCTTATGCAGCTAAACATCTCCAAATTTTTCAGTCCAGTATGGTGCCACACCATCTTCCAAATGCCAAATCTTATGAGCTGTAAGGGTTAAAGACACAAGAGAAGGATATGGAAGTTGAGTTTTGCTATCCTCAGTCTTGGCAAACATTTCTCCCATAATCAGACTTCCCATATTCATAGGCTTTTTCTTGATAATACAAGCTAGGCACTGTTTATCCTCAGAATTAAAGATAAAAAAAATTGCCTCCTTTGAGCGATTGATCGGATGGAGTATGTTTAGAGCCTTGGTCAGTGTGTTCTGATCCTTGTTCACTATTTGTAGGCAAAGAATTCTCCCTTTCTGAAACTTCTGACCCAACTCGTTGTTTCTTACATGATAAGACCCCCCAAACTACCCGTTGATGACTTATTCTAGAAGGGGTAAAAGTGACAAAGAAGAATAAGTGGCTAACGACTTTTTCTATTGCTAAGTTCTTGCTGTCTTACATTAACTTATTGTAGAGAAATAAGCCTGGATGCCTACTATTTCGTTTTAGATTCAGTTTGTTAAGCTTTGCTGATTTCATGCATGTCATTTGAATTTATTTGAATTACTCTCTGTAATCTGCTTCTTATGAATAGGCCTTCAGCCTCATCAAAAGTATGACATAATTTTATAATGCTCTTAACCCAAGTGGGGAATAAATATACTTGTGAGGGACAAGTTTTTGTGCTACCTTCTTAATGAAACTCTTTCACATGATTCTTTATGGTGACGGTTGATAATAATTGGCTGCATCATTGTAATATAATGATCAAGAACTTCAAGTGAGTTTGACTCAAATACATTTATCACATATTGTATTAATCTATGCTTTTTAATGAAGTTAGGGCAATACAAAAATATGCAGGATTCAACATGTATGTTGATGCATGAAGTTCATTCTTAAAATGCTTATCCCAACAAGCTTGAATAATCTCCATGTAAGGCTTGTATAGTTCATTTTTGCTCTCAAACATGTCCTTAATTGCATTCTTAGCCCTCTACATGCCTTCATAGACATAAGGCATTGAAGGTTTGTCATTGTAGTATAGTGGTGGGTTTTCTCGCCTGTCACGTGGGTGACTTGGGTTTGATTCTCGGCAATGGCGCCAAAATCTTGATGGGAACAAAATGTGAATTAGTAACTCCACAAGTGCATGGGTTGTATCAAGTAATAAAAAGTGAGTAAAATATCATTTCGATGAAAACTTGGTACTAAGTTGAATAATGATATTACACTTTCATTTAAGTTGAGCGAGGCATGAATGTAATAAAAATAAAATAAATATCTAAGATACGAATATAATAAAATAAAATAAAAATCTATTTAAAATAATAAATTAAATCTAAACTATAACTAAGGCTGATGGTGATTCTAGATCTTAAGCAGCGACTTGAATTATTATAGCCTTGATTACTTCTTAGCATCTAATTTCTCCCCTTAATTGCAATTAAGGTTATATTTGTTAGTCTAGGATTCTTAATTGTCTAAAAAGGTCTTCCGACTCATTATATGGTGTTTTAATTATGTTAATCCCTAATTCTTGAGGTGATTACTTAATTAGACTAAAAAAAGTGCAAGCCTAATGGACTACATAGGGTCGATAGGTATATTCCAATCTTACAAGAAAATTAAGTTTAAAATTCAATCATGCATATATAATTCAATTGAAAGTCTAGTCTAAATTCTCTATCCTTAGACTCTTTAAGAACACCAAATATGTCCCAATCAGATCCCTCATTTTTTAGGATAGTCAAGCAAACAATTGAATAAACAAATATAACATTAAAGAAATTAATTAAAGATTGAAATTATCATTCACTAGCTCATAATCAAACTAAAATAATCCAAAATGAAGGTTTAGCTACTTGTTGAACATTCACATTGTAAAGTCATTTTCTTAAAACGTCAAATAACAAAAATTCAATCTAAAAACCTTTGTCTAGTTTATAACGAAACCATCATTGAGCATTAGACCACAGAGGTTCAAACCAAACATAAACTATCGATAAATCAATCGGTCAAAATAATTCAACAATCAATACATCACTCAGTCAAATAAGTCAGCCTATGCATGATGAGCCCTGATGTGGCAATATATAATAATACACATAACTAAAAGATGGAAGCACTACTTTTACAGAAAGTAGCTCAAGCTTCCGGAGACTTCCCTGACGGACCCACACGGGAACTACTACTTGGAAAAACGTTAAAGCAACAGAGTGAGACAAACGTCTCAACAACTAGCAATTCCATCTCATTGGGCATATGAGTAAGTGCCCATGAGGTGTCAAGTGAGATTGTCACGTTAAATATAACAACATAACAAAATGTCACTTAATTAATGTGCATATATATAAGCATAATATTTATCAATTTATAACATCATAATCTCATGCTTGTTCATCATAAAGTTGCACAAAAATCAATGTGCAAGATTCAATTCTCTAATCTCCCTTATTCCTCCTCAGTCTTATTTCCTCTGACTGAACCCATGGGCCAGTATTACCCCCTACACTAGTAGTACAAATATTGAGCTCTTCGATCAAGTGATATGGATCGGCCAAAATTCACAGCGCACAAGAACAGACCATGGGTTCCCCTCTACTACTAGTGGGGTGTCATTGCCCTATTAAATATAATTGGGCCAAAGAACTAACCAGCGTACACCTGGTAACCCACCTCCTTTTTCCTCTTTTTGTACAAGAAAATCACCCTCTTATTTCCTCTAAAATAATCTCCTATCAAATCAACATTCACCACTCCCTCTCATATCATTAAATAATAAATCTATCATGTATCATGATCAATATCACAGATTCTCGAAGTAACATTTGTAATATTATAAAACAATATAAATAAATCAGCTCTTTATTTCAAAATGAAAATAGTTCCCACAAGACAATTTCATTAGCAATATGATTTTGTTGTGCAACTCGAATAAAACAATATAAATAAATCACCTTTTTATTTCATAATGAAAATAGGTCTCACAAAACAATTTCATTAGCAATATGATTTTGTTGTGCAACTCGAATAACAACGGCACTTTTCATAATTTTAATTATTTAAAATCACTCATAAACATGTTACAAGCATGCACAAAGATAGGAAAGTGGTTACCTCTCGTCAAGCAATAAAATACTACCACAGATAAATCCTCGTCCAACACCAAGATTTTATAAACAGTCTACAAAAATTAAATAATACTACACATTAGTCTACAACTAATTTGAGTAGAAAAAGCATTACTCAAAAGACTTGAAATTTATTATTTCAACTATTTAATATTATTATTTATACTAAAATTTCTAATTTAAAGTTTAGGATTTTAAGGATATAATAGTTTTTAAATTAATAACCCTTAATTTATTAAACAATCTAATTTAATTAAAATATTAAGAATACCTTTAATATCCCAAATAAATTATTTAAATGAATTTTTAATAAATAAAGGTACCTACAGAAATTTGTTGACACACTTTTTATTATAAATATATCTATACTCGTAAATATATATACATATACGATTATATGTATTTTTAAAAATCATATAACCGTAAAAACAATAAATCCACTCCTTTCTAAACATAATTAAATTTCTAAAAATATTTAATATGCTAAATAAATAAATCCAACATCAGAAATCATATTTATAAAAATATATCTATAATTTTATGGTCTTCTACAAATAAAAATTGAACTGGAAGAAAATATAAATCCTAAAATATTCTCTAATGAAAATAATGTTATTACCATTAGAAAGATAAAAATATTTAGAATAACTTTCATGAAGGAAATTTAATGAAAATAAGTCATTTTACTTACCTAAATAATCCCAGAAGTAGACCGTTAAATTGAAAAACGCTCCCTTTAAGCTTTCTTTCCTTTCTCCAGCACTCTTCCTCTCCTCTCTCTCTCACGCCGGCAACCTCTTCTCTCAGCTATGGGTGTGTGCTTGTGTGAAAATATGTGAAAGATGGACGTGGGGTATTTATAATACCCCCTTGCCATTAGAATGTTAACACTCTCAATTAATTAATTTTTTTTAAAATACAAAAGCTGACCATCCCTTAACTTTGTCAACTGTCTTACGCCTTCTGCACAACTTCTGATTTTTTTTAATAAAAAATAAAAGCAATGATGGTGATCACTATCACCATTAATTTCCCTCCTGCTACACGAAACGTGTGGCAGGCTTTTATATATATATATATATATATATATGAAAAAAAAGGAAAACTGACAACAAAGTAAAAGCTAACCAAATACAAGATAAAGATATATGAAACATGAATAAGAAAAAGATAAGCTAATAATCAGAACCGAACTCCTATCGTGCAACTGATCTTTCACATCTCCAGATCTCAAACTTCCTTTATCTGAACTCAAGCTCTTGTGTTATTATCAAAGAAAAGAATATGCTTCTTTCTGTCCCTTAATGCTCTTTTTATAAGCTTTTAAGTGCTTATTGCGTGTGCATCCTTTTATTTCCTTTTTGATATATATATATATATATATGTATATTATATTTAGACAGGATATTCTTCTTTTGATCTTTGGCGTGAGTTACGTAAAATAACCCCACTCTAGTCTTTAGTCTTCAAGTAAAATTACAGTGAAGGGCCCCATATCTTCAACTACCGCTCACATCCTTTTTTTTTTCCTGATACTCAAATTTTAGCAAATATTATAATGCCAGCCCCATTGCTGCAAATCCTTCCCCTTTATCTTAAAACATCTGTAAAATAAAATAGAATGAATACATTTTGTATAGAGATAAATTTTTTTTCTACCAATCATATTTAGGAGAAAATCATATAAAATCAATCAAATGAATATAAAATATCAACAAATATGATATAATATATCTAAAATATACATTTATTTGATTACAAAATATTCACTTATCAATCTTCACAACTTCATAACAATCATTTCAAAACTAGTTATCTAGCATAATTAACCTGAAAGTTTTTCTATCCTCAGTGTTTACTAATTTGTGATGCACAAAATGATCATTGATAACTAAAGCATGCAACTCATGTGCAAGTATGTGCTATGAAAGGAGATGAATGTGGTGGTAAATCTTGTTGTACTAGGACAAACAATTTCCTTCTAATTGGGTCTTTTCTTTAGCCAAGACAAAAAAGCCACATGATTATATGAAAATATAGTTAATTTTTATGCCTTTTTTGCAAGTTATGACAATTGAGGCATGGAAGCAATGTCTATTAAAACAATATTCAAATAGTTAGCTACATAAGAAGATCAATAAATAGTTTTATATTTCTATGTAATCAATCTTCCACATGCCACATAGTTTGTTGCATCATCAGTCACCATATGCACTGCATTTTTTAGACCAATCCACTAATAACTTCATTAAACAATAAGGATAAAGTGTTTGTATCTTTGAAGAAATCTGAATCATCAACTGATTTCACAAATACTATGCCAAGTACTGAATAGATTAAGAAATTAATCAAAGCTTGCTATTTAACTCAATTCAACCATCAACCAGTAGAATACATCCATTTTCATTCCATTTAGGCCACTAAATATCAAATAATAGCTTACATTCCTTTTACAATCTATCAACAGGCTAACTTTGTACTCATGAAAACTAGAAACCTAAAAACAAGATTGATTGCGACAATACATAGCATCAATAGCTTTTTCAAACAAAATGCAATTCAATGCATTAATTGTAATGCAATTTACAAAATTCCATTCAGCAAAAACCATCTTGGGATTATAAATTGTAATAGACATTGCTTCCATGCTTCAAACGAAAGCAGAAGTCTAGAAACAAATATCTGACCTCCATTATAAAACAAGAAAGCAACCCAGAAACACCCTATTTAATAAATAACATAAAGAAAGCCAGAAACACCCAGAATGATGAGCAATCAAATCTACAAATAACACCAAAATTGAAAAGAAACCAAATAATCAAAAAACTTAGAGCATAAAATCGAAATAAAGATCAAGGAATACAGAATGCAAACTAAAAGTAAAAAGTTTAAAGCAACACAAA
>JANTPZ010005887.1:0-18130 GCA_025593235.1 Vachellia pachyceras
CAAACAAAAGATGGAGAGTGATGATGGGCAGAGGATGCCGTGTCGTTTTGTGGTAAAAGCCAGCTGCCACCAACAATAAACGACATGTAAAACCCACGCCCCCCTGCAATGTGCGCAAGTAAGGTGGCGAGAATAGTTTTATGAAATTGAGAGCTGTACGCTTGAATGGTACAAAATATGGTATCAACGTGCGCTAAAGTAATCAAGATCATGGTGGGAGCTTGTAATCGAATCACATCACATATTCTACTTCTTGCAATTTTAACTAAGTTCTTTAGATATGAAGGTTATAAAATTAGATTCGAGGGATGGGTTTTTTTTTTTAACAAGGGTAGATTAGGTCTATGCCCCCTACGGATCCCTGATATCCGCTTCCTTTTTCTGAGTCCCTGACCTTCTTCAATGAATCAAGAAAACCGAGATAACCGACTAATTTGGAGGGGGAATGTATTTTTTGCACACCCCGTGGGTAATCCCCTCCCATGGAGCGCGTTTCCAGGTTTGAACTTGTGTCCACCTGGGGAAGTGTCGGCTGTTTTACCACTGCACCTCAACGCTCGGGTGGTGAGGGATGGAGTTGGTTTAACGTGACACAGTGTGCTAGTTTGGGTTTCACGTTGAAACCACATTGCACATAAGTCGAGCTAAAACTTCTCCGATATATTTACTTCGACCTGTGTAAAATCACTATTCCAACGGATTCCCAAACGGGTATAGTGTGAAAAAGAATGGGTGGAAGAGAAAGATGAGAGAGAATGCTCCTTATAAAACAATGAGATGGGGCACTTTTAAATTGTTGTATAGATACTTTAAATAAAGATTTATACTACATTCAGTGTTTAATATAAGAGCTAATTTATATTTATAAACAAATTGAAAATATTTAATAAATTCATAATTATAATCCATATTTTAAAATATTTATTTATGTAATTAGATTACATATATTTTATAAGTCAAAAAAATTTGCTTTAGAAAAATAAGTATTAAATATGTGTTGTATTTTCCATATATACCATCAAATCAATGCGTCAATGATGTGGGGCCACATGGGGCTGCATCCCCTTCAGACCACGCTGGCATTACTCGACCACGTGTCAAACAATAACACGTCAATCGAGCCACTTTGAGATGTCTCTATTGGGTCATGGGCTTGTGGGCTCCACCTGTCCTTCGTCCAGCCCATACGAGGTACAAATGTACTGTACAACACCATCTCAAACTGAAAAACGGTATAACCAACCCATTCATGAATTTATTACCAACAAGAGTTTGTTACAGTTAAAAAAGGGAGACTCGCTCTAAAATCCTCAAAAAATGTAATTATCAAAAAATTATATAATAAATCAACAACATGCAATGATAAATCTTATTACCGACAATGATTACATGCTTATGATACTAATTTATTATTAAAAAAATTTATGATTAAATTTTTTTTTAAGACTTCGTAATTATTTTCCAAAAAAAACCATAAGCTTCAAAAACTAAAATTGAATACCAAGGTGTTTTTAACAAAATTTCAGTTTTACATATGAAATTATTTATTTAAAAGTCACACTTATAAAGTTTAAATTTAACAATTTACGCTTATAAGTTACAAATCAAATTTCGATATTTACATGTTGAATTGCATCATTTATAAATTCAACTTACAAAAAAAATCAAATTTATTAAGATCCCTCTATGTCTAATTTTCATACATGCCATACGATGGATTTTTTATATAAATTAACAATAAAAACTACATTTTCAATGTGATTTACAGTTTAAGGAGTAAATATGTAAAAAGATTTTTGGCTCATTTTACATAAACATAATTTGTAACGATATGACAAATATACCCAATGTAGTAATCATTAGGGTTGCTATTAAATAAAAGAATATATATATAAATATATAGTTAAAGTGCAAATAAATAAAGGGAGTGAGAGATGGAGAAAGAAAATAAAGGGGACCATGTGGATGAATGTGTATATTTCTTGGCAGCCAAGTGAGGATGAAGTATAAAATGATTTGGGTAAGTGCGTGACTAAATATAAGCCTAACCGCCAATAATTACACAACCATATTTCATATTACTTTTTTTAATTTATTGTACAGATTACATCCTCTAAGGAATGTATTTATATTTAGTGTATGACAATATCTCGAACAATATTGACTTTACTAAGACGATATGCATGTTTAACAAAAAAAATTAATTAGTATGTTATAATAATCAAATTTTTCCCTCAGGCAATCCCTTGATGCACCTACTATTATGTTCACTAATTAAAGTTAATTAAAAATAATTAATCTTTATTAAAAATTCTACTGTGACAATATTAAGTAATATATGTAATATTAACTGATCACATAATTAGACCCCTATATTTTTAAAAATTTGTGGAGTCTACTAATATGAATCAATCTCAGCAAATTAAAATCAGTTAAATTTTTAATTAATTGTTTTAAAAAAATTCCCAAAATTCAGGCAAATTGATATATAATATGACCATACTATGGAAATTAATATGAATTCAACTTGTGGTAAATTTTCCTTGAGGTACATGATGAAAGAAAAGTAATATAATAATCGTTACTTCATCAACAAATAGCAATAACGTCAAATAAAAGGAAAGTGTAATAACCATATATTTAATAACTTTATTAGAACATATTTAATTTGCTTAGTTTTGAAGAGTTGGGGCCAAGGACGATCGACCACTTGAACTAACTCCATCAATATTCATCACAAACATATAAAGATTTATTGAATCTTCCCATTAAACGTAGAAATTAAATAATGACTGAATAAGAAAGCACACATGATCGAAAGGTACCAATAGGATGGTTCTAAAATGGCAATGCCACTATATATGGATTTCATGTATGAGTAAACAAATTAATGTGTGGCCATATCGCTGGCTTTTTTCCTAAGATAACATAATTGTTGATTTTGAATGAAGTCACATAAACCATAGCTAGCTAGTTCCATAATTTATATATATTTCGCTTTGAGTATAATTCAAGAAAATTATAATGTGCCCACATTTAATCCATAAATATCCTGCGGAGACTAACCAAAAAAATTCATGTATACGCGAAACCATTTTCACTCACATCAATATCCATAAAAAAACGCTTATCACACACACATCACATCAATAATGTGATGTGATGTGTGTGTGATAACAAAATTGGATCAAAGCAAACATCATGAAAAAGTTATACTATTTTCAGCACTAAATATTTGAGCTGGACAAAGGGGTTATTTTAGTTATAAAATCTAATACCATGTATCAAAAACTAATAATACCACAAGTTATTTTGGCTATGATTTTTTTTACCAAAAGCATCATATTAATTGCAATTTGCACATGCAAAAGTAGTTCGAGAATAGTTCCAATGCATATTATTAAAAAATGTGGTTAAGGGTAATCAAATCATTTGTTACAAATAACTAATGTTTTAACATTCAAAAAATTAAATATCTAGCTTTTGTAGAAAAATGTGTGTTAACATCTCCAAGATACCATCTTTAATAATTTACATTGAAATTACCCTTTAATTTAAAAAAAAACTCCTTACTACCTGCAATTAATTGGGACATTTTGACAAGAAAAATTATAAATGTAAAAGACATGAGAGTATATGGTTGATGGCCTCAGTAGAGATGGGTGTAGGCCAAAATCCATATTTTGATAAATAATTGACTTTTGAAAGAACTCATTTAACTCATAACTCATTTTAAATAGAAGAAAGCATTTTCTAAAAGAGAAGTGATATCTTGATCATAACTCTACGAGGAGTGCATGCAAAAAATACAAAGGAAGGCAAGAGGGTGAAGGGTGATGAGGAAGCATGCATTATTGGAAGAAGAAGAAGAAGGGAGACATAGTGGGGTTTGTTGATGTGGAGGAGGATAAGAAGAAGAGATCTGGACTTCATTGGCTGCTTCATAAGAAACCTTAAGCTTAAAGTGAGAATGCTTTTAACGTAGCAAACATGGCCATGTTTGTATCATGTGAACATTGTCGTTCCCTTTCCATGTGCTTTTTTAATCTCTTTCACTCAAATAACAAACTTCAAACTTCAAAGCCTCCCTCTCTCTCACCCTTCCTTGTTTTCCTCTTCCACTAACTTTTCTTTTTCTTGTCTTTCATCATCCCTACATTCCTTCCATTACTGCACACATCATACATGCTAAAGACATTCACACACTATTGTGTTTGTTTGGGAATCCGTTGAAAAAATGATTTACCAAACAGATCATACACGCTAGAGACATCCACACATCATACATGATAGAGACATTCACACTGCAAGTCAAGTTATGTATGTAAGAGAGGTTTTATTTTGACCTGTGCAAATGCTGATTCCAACGGATTTGCTAAACATGCACATTACCAATAGTCGTTGGCTCTAGTAAAGGGGTTTTGATCGGCTTAACACAAAATCCTGATTTTTAGTTTGCTTGAACATAAAAAAGGCATATTTAAGAGAACTGCCACCCATTAGGCTCGACAATATTCAAGTCGATAATTTAGATGGCCAAAGAAAATACAGAGATATTCACACATTTATCGGCTAAAGCTATTTATACATTAATTCTTTAGTTTGGCTTCATCACAAGCCCATATCATTAGCCTAAGATATGATAATAGGTCGCTTTGGGCTTCACATTGAACATGTACCAACAATAATACGTATATAATTAAATAATTTATTCAACTTTCTTAATTTTTTTTCTCAAATTAATTATATGAAAACCAGAGGGTAGTATTCAATTTATGATTATCATATAATTGGAAGATATTAAGGTTACGCAATCTAATTCATTGAGGTGAAGCACACGTTTATTTATATATTTTGGAAAATGGAACATAAGTAACACATAGTAGTGACACTGAAGGAAGGCCTCATTAGCTATCACATTGATTAATTGCACTCCACAATTAAACAAAGAGATATAACTACCGGAGGAGGAACATCTTGAGCCAATAGGCAGAATACTTGAGAAATCTCATGTTGCTGTAATCCACGTACGTTAATCCAAATCGATATGTGTAACCATGTTCCCATTCAAAGTTGTCTGAGAATGCCCACACAAAATACCCCTTCACATTCACCCCTTCTCTGCAATATCACACGTACACACACACATTCACTCTTAATATTCGGTTTATATGATGAACAAGACTTGAGGGTTAACATTATGTCATTGTAACCCAAAGTTTTGATCCATGTAGTATCAAGTTATTGGCTTTGATCCCTATAGTTTCATAAGAACTGACTCTAAATTTTAAGTATATGAACCAATATTTGTTAAAAGTACAGTAAATAGTCGTTAAGCTTACGTACACCAAATCTTTATGAAGCGATAGAGATTAAAACCAATGATTTGAAATTATAGGGATCAAAACTAAAATCCTTTCAAAATATAAGGATTAAGAATTAATGATATTAACTCTACAGTTTAATATAAATTTTCACTCACTTTATAGCTTGAAGAAGATTTCTGAGATGGCTATCATGATATCTGATCCTTATACTATCCTTGATGGTTTCTTTAATAGGTTTTGATTCATGATTTCCTTCAGCAACTCCTGAGTTTTCCCACATTGAACCAAGTCATGAATTGATTGTAAACTATATATAACGTGTTTCTCATATGTTGCTTTGTGAAAACAAGACAAAATTTGATTCATGAACATGTAGGTGTACGTACCATTTTCATGGATATAAATTGGCGGGTTGTTGTATTTGAGCTTTATATAGATCAAAAGCTCATAAAGTCCCCTGGGACAAACATAGAGCCAGCTCAACGCAGTCTGCAAAACACAAAGGAATCTCCATTCTTTTACATCAATGACGAAATGCGAGTTTTACATGTCACTTAGTATCTTCTCTAACATATAAATCGAGAGAGATAACATAACACAGTGATGATGAGTCCCACCTGTCATAAGAGGATTATCACCATGTTATAGCAAGAGGCCTCTAATGCCCCACTCTTTAATGCCCCTTACAATTTAATGAGGGCCAACTCTCAACACAACAAATGGATGCTAGCAGACAGGCATACTCCTTCAAATTAGAGGTGATTTTAGTCCTAACCACGGGACAAAGTGCATGTGGTGGTGTTCTTCAAGTTAAAGATGATGGATGGATATATGGATTCAGTCGCAAACTCAACAATCCCACCAACTATTGCAGAGGTTATTGCCACAATCCAAGGGTTATATTTATGCTGGAACCGAGGTTTTGACAATGTTGAAGTCAATACAGACTCTATTGAAGCCATGAACCTAATCCTTAAAGGATGTGACAACAACCATCCTTTTTAAGGATATTGTGGATGATGCTTGTTTTTTAGTTTTAGAAATTGGAAAATCAACTTTAAACATGTTCCTAGGAAAATAAATATTTTAACATATTACTTGGTCAAGATCACCCATGACTTAATGGATAGTTTTTGTATCCTTGATCCAACCTACCTTCTTTCTAGAAGGCAGCATTTGATGAAGGCTGATAAGCCTTAACTCTTGTTGTATATTACGATTATCTTGATTAATTTCAGTATTTAGTTAAAAAAAATCAAGGGGCATTAAAAGCATTCGAGATTGGGACATTAGAGACTCATTGCCTGCTTTTTCCAATGTAATGAAAAAAATGTGCAGGTGTGTATTTTGAGAAGGAAGGAAAACATACCGGGGTACCAATAGAGACTCCATTTCTAGTAGCTACAATAATTGGAAGAAAGATGAAGTGATTATACAGAGTTTGAATGATATATGTAACAATATATACATGTATGTTAGTTTAATTACTTACTTGAGAAAGTGACTTGCATATCAGAAGTGAAACTCTTGTTAACAGTGGAAGTAGCTGAGAGAGAATTATGTTCTGCAAACTGACAGGTATAATAGTTCATGCCAAGAAAATCATAAGATCCTTTCACCATTTCTGATTCTGCCTTTGAGAATTTTGGGAGCCGACCTCCCGCTATGGACTTCATATTCTTGGGATAATCCCCACGTGTGAGGGGATCAGCACTCCTGCACACAAAACAAAATTGTACATTTAAAAACAAGATCATCACTATTAATTATGAACAGTTAATATGTAGAAAATAAAGTATGCATGATCGTATCTATATTTTTACAAAGATATTATGATTATATTTATACACTAATGTGCCTACGATGTCGACTTACCAAGCCAAGAAAAATCCCAAAGCTCGATTTGCAGCAATACGATCCGCCATAGATTTGGACTTTGGCTTAAACCAATGCGTCACTAATGTGATCCCAATTTTCCCTTTTTGAGTAGCCTATGATAACAATAATGATTATAATAATAAACAATTCAATATTTTTCTTACTAAAAAACCAGAAAAATAGTGTGTCAACATGTGTTGGTAAAAATGAACCTGATATTTGGCTCTGTAGAGTCTAACAGTAGCAGCATGAGCAAGAAGGAGATGGTGGGAGGCCAAGTAGGGTTCGGTGGCAGAGTTGCCAGCGGTGCAGTTTCCGGCGTACTTAGAACACCTTCCCGGTGCCTTGGTGCCGCCGTTGTAGCCGCTGACTATGAATACATAAGGTTCATTCACAGTAACCCAAGTTTTAACCCTGTCTCCAAATGTTTTGAAGCAGAAGTCTGCGAATGCTTGAAAGTCATCCCTAATCAAAATATCATTAATCAATTTGGAGAGTCAAAATATTAATAATCTTACATATGATCCTATGCATAATCTTCACCGCTTTGATAATGAACTCTAAATTTTGGAATATATAATGTGTTCGTCTGAGAACATAGTAGAAAAGTACTTTTACGCAAGTTGAGGTAAATATGTGGAGGAGATTATCTCGTTTTGTAGAAAAACACTATTGAACATGCTTTTGGGAAGTAATAAGCTTTTCCAAACAAGTACAATAATATAAATAAAGTATAATAGTCCAAGTACTCCATCTATTATGATTTTCGTTAATAAAGGATAAAATTGTACAAAAGTAGTTCATGCTATGTCAAAATTCTAAATGAAACATGCAAGTGCTTTGAAAGATTATTAAAACTAATTAGAGAAAATATTTTAATAGTAGGGATAATATATTGAAAAGGTTATGTTTATATATATGACATATAAAATGAAGTAAATTATATAATAACCCATATTTTGGTAAAATTATTTGCATACATCAAGAGATTCAATGGACAATGATATACCATACTTACACTATTTTAGGACTAAGGAATCCACCATACTCATCTTCAAGAACTTGGGGAAGATCCCAGTGAAAGAGAGTGACACAAGGCGATATACCTATATAAATGTGCACATAAATGAGTCAAAAAATATGAAAATAAAATTCCATTAATTTAATTTCATCAAAATTATATGTTGTTTCAAAAATCAATAATGATTTTGAGTTTAAATGAAAAAAAATAATGGGCATGACCATTTGCTAGGAGTTCATTTATGACATTGTTGTAGAATTGGACACCCAATTCATTCACTTTTCCCCTGCCCTCTGCACAAATAAAAACAAGTAATAATTATTTTTAAATCACTTTTATCAACATATTATAAACATATATATTGCCAACTTATTTTTAGGGACAATTACCCAGAGATCCCAAGTAAGGGAATGCGTTACAAAATGATCCCAAAATGTTGTTACTGATAAGTTGAGAATCACCATTTACAAATACAACAGTTACCATTAACAACATCTTGTGACCATTTTGTAAGACATTCCCTTACTTGGGACTTCTGGGTAATTCTCACTTATTTTATCCTATCATCGTTTAATTAAAAAGGGAAAAAACCTACCGGGGAAAATTCTGGGCCATGAGATGGAGAATCTAAAGGAGTCCAGCCCAATTTTTTTCATGAGATGTATGTCAGTCTGAAATATGGAAAATTGGTAATTTATGTATACAAAATAATTAAATAAATACTTTTTTCGGTAAATGATAAAATTGATGAAGTATTAAGGTTGATGGGAGCACCTTGTACTGATGATAGAAATCGACCGCCACGTCACCATTGCTATGATCCGTAATCTTTTCTGGTCGTTATTAAATTGCACATCAATAATTAATCTCTGTCTGTTTTTTTAAAATCTGATTTACCACACTAATTATCTCTATCTAATTAATTACTTTATTAATTGAGCCTTTGATGATTAGTTATAGGTAATGAGAGAGATTCACGTACCCATAAGAGATGGGAAAGCGGACAAATCCGTGGGTTGCGAGCTGGGTGAGTTAGAAAACCTCAACATGCAACCCGTCAGTTTTATTTTTTATTTTAAAAAATAAAAATAAATTATTTTTTCATTTTTATCTAGTTTTTTTATGAGATAGTATATTTACATGATTCTCTTTCCGATCTCATCAATAAATTTTCAATGATTCCTTAAAAATAAAGTTTAATATTATTTTTTCATGTGCAAAAAATATTACGATAAAAAAAAGTAAAAAATATAAAATATAAATTTTTTAAAAAATTAAAACGACCCGCCAACCCACCGGCTCAACCCATCTAACCCGCGGGTTGAGCAGGGCGGGTTTAGGTTAGCAAAAGGCCGGTTGGGCCCTACCATCCATATAGCTAAGATTAAATAATAAATTCAAATAAAAGATTTATTTAATGAATGGTCCCAAAAAAATATTTATTTTGAGGTCCCGTTGACAACACGGGTCCTTTGATTGATAACACCACACGCTGTATTGACAATATGAGATGTTGTTAATGGAACTTTAAAATAAATATTTTATTTTTTGGGATCATTCATTAAATAAGTCCTTTATTTGGGACGTTAGAATAAATTTCCCTTAAAAAAATGGAATGGACAAGGGCATGATGAGAATATATTTCATTGTGGGAAAAAGCACACGGTAGGCAACAAAACCTATCACAATCCAATGATCCATCAAGCTTTATTTCTCAAGTTCTTCTTTTTTAAGTATGAAGTTGTAAATTTAAAGTGATGTCATAAATTTCAAGTAACATCATATATGACCCAAAAAAAACCTAAACAAGATACAAAGCAGAGACAAACATATCCTAAAAAGTTCATGGCACCTGAAGAAAACAAACATGGCCCTTCTTTGCAAGCCATTTTTTTAATATAAATATTGCTAGAAAAATCGATGGTTTTGGCGTCATTATAACTTAGTCAATGAACTTTAATTCAATACAACTTAACCTTAAGGGATTAATATTTTAAATAATTAAATTAGAAGCACTGAATTGGAGTCGAGAGATTGGGTTTACTAAAGGATAAGGATTGAGTTGCAGAGAACTCACAGCTGAATTAAAACTCCATGGTCTAACAAATTAAATTGAGTCGAAGTTTAAGTAGAAACTGTAAAAACAAAGATTAATTGAGGGGAAAGAGAGAGAGACCTGGGTGCTGCTTGGTGAAGGTGTCCCATATGCTTGGTCCTTTTCCATCACTATATGCTGCTCCTTCGTTCTGCGATATTTTTTAACACAGAAAACGAAAAGGCCATGGTCAATTGCCCAGAAACTTCATGAAATCTCTTACATCTCGAAAGGGGAAGAAAGACTGAAGTACTGAAAGAGAGTATGATGCTAATCAAAGTTTGTGATCATTATGTTCATGTTACAGTAGCTAGAAATGAAGGGATCAACATATATTAGAGTACCTGATAAGAAGAAGAACCAGCACCGAAGACAAAGTCGTGAGGGAAAAGGGATCTATTGAAGGGAACCGAGTAAGGGCTGGGCTTTGCAGAGCCACCGGCCGCCGCCGTGAGGGTGGCGGCAGTGGCTGCCAGTGACACAAACAGGAGGAAACCACCGCATGCCGTTCTCATGCCCGCCGCTGCTATTCCTGCTTTCTTTTACTTGGTCACCAACCACTCTCTGAAGATCATCATGTTTACTTGTTTATATATATAATGATTTAATTAAACATGTGGGCTGTGGCATCAATCCCTTTGTTTATTATAACGATGCCTTTGTTTTCAAAGGGTACTCCGTCATATTAATTTAATAAGCAACAAGTACGAAACTTTCTAAAATAGGTTATTGGGTAATATTAATTAAAAGCAATAAAAACGTTAGATGCAAGAGATTTCAAAGCATCCATTTGTTAATGGAGACCATAAGTAGAGGAGAAAATAAATAGAAAGAGGTTGACAATGAGTATAAAAAGTATATGAGATGTGTAAGCCATATGAAATCATATTTACGCAAGTTAAGATAAAATTTAAATCGAATAATTATTGAATAAATCATAAATTACATTAAAAAAATAGTTTTCACCATTAATACGAATAAGTACATAATTGATTAGTTAAAAACAAAAAAGTGCACTTAATTCTTCTGGATAAACACAATTTAATGCTCATAAAAAAGAGCATGATGCAAGAGAATGTTATAAAAGCCCGAAGGAGTATATTGTATGATAAATGTGAGTAAAGTTTTCTGTGAATAGAAGCCATGTTTGTCATAGTGAAAGCGAATGTAAACTGACATAAAATTTTTTTATATATTTACATTATCCACCTTAAATCACGTTAAAAGATAGCTTATACCATGAATCTAGAATCTAAAGACTAATTATCAACCGTTTCTAAATATTATAAGAATATACAAATTAAAAGCTTTTATTTTATATATTTATATTAACGTTAGAAAAATACATTTATCCAAGTTAAAATAAAACTTCTTTTATATACTAATTTTATAATGTACTAGAAATAGTTTCTACCGTTACAAAGGATACCTTGGGGGTATTTGGCAAAACATCCAAAAACCAAACCATGATTTGGTAAAAAATTTGTCAAAAACCCAAATATTTTATAAACTGGGGGAAGCTTATCCAAACGCTTCCTTTGAGATTGTGCAAGGGAAGGCTTTTTGGATGATAAAAAAAAAGTGTTTAGTGTGTGTTTAGAAATTTATTGAAAAAAATTTATGGAATCCAAAAAAATTATAGATTTTCAAAGTTTTTATGAATTTTGAGATTTGAAATTGTGCAAGGGAAGGCTTTTTGGATGATAAAAAAAAAAGAATGTTTGGTGTGTGTTTAGAAATTCGTTAAAAAAATTATGAAATTAAAAAAAATTATGAATTTTAAAAGTTTTTATAAATTTTAAAATAATTTTATTTAAATTCACATGTACCTAGAGATTATTTTCGGCGTTTAAACACCTGATGGGATTGTGTGGCCCAGAGTGCAGTGGGGGAGCACAGAAAAACTGTGGGGCCATCTTTTAAAATTGACCCGACAACGTAAATCACGTGGCCCTTTTTCACCCAAAAAAAAATCACGTGGCCCTGAGTTGCTGACGTGGCATTCCCAAACCCCCAATCAATCTTACGTACGGCACCTCACGTCATCCATAGACAAATAGACATAATGAAAAATTCTGGAGTTGATTAAGAGTACGGTAGAGAAATACTTTTACACAATTTGAGGTAAATATGTGGAGGGTATTATCCCATTTTAAGAAAAAACACTGTTAAATATACTTTTGACCTTACTTAAACTCTTTGTCAAACAAACCCTCTATGTTTTTGGTGTGCCATGTCTTCATACTATCTTCGATAAATATATTTTCTTATGCCTCTCGTAAATATATTCTAATGAGTCATACAGAAAATTTTATGGAACATAATGTCACTAAAAAAAAAATAATAATTGAGATCTTTTTATTGTAAAGGCTATAAATAATGTGGCACTTCAAGAGTATCTATCTCTTCCATCACTTTATAAGTTGTCTAAAGAGTTATTAAGGAAAATTTAGTCTTAGGTCCCAAATAAATAAGTTATTTAAGGAATGGTCCTATGGAGAAAAATATTTAATGAAAGGTCACATTGATAACATGATGTGTTGTCAACACAGCGCATGATGTTGTCAATACAATGATTTCATGTTGTCAATTAGAACCTCTCATTAAATATTTTCCTCCATATGACCATTTCTTAAATAACTTACTTATTTGGGATCAAAGACTAAATTTCATGTTATTAATCATCTTTTCAACTTTATGCTATCTAATTTTTATTGATAAAAGAAAAAGGAAATGGGTGAGAACATGGAATGATTTGTAACCATGGACATAGAAAAATTTTAAACCAACAAATTCAAAAATTTTATCAATTGACTTAACACATATTTATTGATTTAATTGTTATTAATTAATATGCATTTTACCATATGTAAGTTTTCCTATGAATGGCTTGATTTGTTGAATGTATATTTTTTCAAATATATATAATATAAAGTATGGTATTTTTTATATATAATTTTTTTCGGTAAACCGAGGGTATCCACCGCCGGAAGCAGTGACTAATCCCTTCGCTGATTGCGGGGCACCTCGATGGGTGGGACAGCTGGCCCTGGTTATTAAGGAGCTGCATGCCCAAGGCAAGATTCGAACCCCTGACCTTGGTTAAGCTTGGATCAGCCCCACACCGCTGAACCAACCCCCCAGGGTTTATATTGATCACAAATAACATTATCAACAGCTAATAATAGTAAATGATCTCTTAAATTTGATCTCATTTTTATTTTAGTTCATCAAATTTAAATAAAATAGTGGTTTTGGACAGTTGATTTTCATTTTATTTAAAACTTTCATCTTCATACTCTAATAAAATCTATGTCATTTTATTATATGACTAAAATAAAAATAAATTTTAAAGTTAAAGATTGTATTAACCTTAAGAAACAATAATGTCTAGTCTCAACCTTTTACAGGTCAGACAAATGGAGGGTTTCTACCTTTTAAAGTCAAAGATTGTATTTGACTTCTCTTATAATTATTTTCCTCCATATCTCCTTAAAATCACATTTCCACTTTTAAATTAAAATAAATGGAGGGTTCATATTTAATAATTTATAAAATTAGTATTATAAACATAAATAAATTTAAACTGCTGAAGTATGATTTAATGATTTATAACTATAATAAATACACGATAACAAAATTTCTAACTTATAAACTATTATAATGGAAATTTTATAAAATATTAAATTTAGATCTACTTGACTTAATTTGGGATGGAGATATGATTTTAAAGAAATATTGGGAAAGTAATTATAAGAAAATACCTCACAAGCCAAATCCCACCTTCTCCGTTCTCCCTCTCGAACGTATAAATGTATGCTTGAAAATCCGTTGTAAGAAAGGAATTTACAAATTTCAAAAGGATTTTATAGATTTTAAGATACTTTTACAGATTTCAAGATACTTTTTATGAATTTCGAGATACTTTTTATAAATTTAAAAATGATTTTTATTTTAATCTATGTATCCGTTAGAAAAATATATTTCTAAACATGCAGTAAATTAACTCAAAAACACATTGGATGCTTTTATTCCCACGCACGCACACACATTCGTGAGTGTATACATAAGAGAGAATTATTGTAAAGTCTCAAGAAAGAAAGTTATTTATGAAAAAGTCCCAACAGGTTATCAATGACAAGTTGAGAATCACCATTGATAAATAGAATAGCTGTCATTGATAACTCTTGAGATTTTTTTATAAATAACTCAATTCCTTGGAATCTCACAATAAATATTCCTGAACAATCATCACGCATATCAATACTTGTAAGCTGTTTTTACCTGCCACTGTCCCCACTAATGTTAATTATTAAGAACCTTTATTCATGGCTTAAAGCTTCCTGCAATCAATAGACAGGTGTCACTCATTATTACAATTATCACAAAAATAAAAGTTTGATTATTATTATTATTATATGTACGTTTCAAGATGCAACGCATGGGGGATGGAGTGAAGAAGGGAAGACAGAGCCCAAGGGACTGCATTCTTTTCTCTTTTATTTTTGTTTGAGGGACATTTTGAATTGTCCATTATTTTTAATTTCAGTGGTATTTGTTTTACCCTATATTCAAGTAACAAAATTTATCTTACATATTTACCATGGTATAAAATCACCTAAAATAAAATAATATAAATACCCATGTCAATTATAAAAAAAATGATTTTTCGCAATCTATTAATGTCATGCTCAATAGATTCGTAGGGATGATAATTATATTACATTTATCAATAGAGATTGGGTTTAATTAAAGAGATTAGTTAATAATTATGTTGAGAACTAATATTAGAATCCTATTAAAAGAAATGTTCCACGATATTTTAAATACGGTTGCTTTTAATATTAAAATAGTTTTAAAATTTAAATTGTATCCACTAAATAGGGCCCCATGCCAGATTGCCTACACGTCACAATATCTCATGGGATCCACCACACCATAATGCAAATCTAGATATTCATTTCTCGGAATCAGTTTTTCACCTAAACATTTTGCTTAATATTTTAATTGAGACAGCTAATTATGTATGTTCAGATCTAATTTAAACAGTCTAAATTTTATTTTTATTACTCTATATTTACTAAAAAATAGGTATGTAGATATGAAATATAAATAAATACAATCCCTTAACTATTTTCAAAAAATAATTTATTATTTAAAAACTTATCATTTAAAAAAAATCAAATCTGAACTGTCTAAATTAAATTTCAACATTCCAAATTTGATTAGCTGTTTAGCCAGGTCCCAGTCGTAGATCATCTTCATCCTTTATATTAATGGTATGGATATCTGTGTGTGGGGCATTCAAATTAGTAGAGCCCACGAAGTTTTTTATCCAAGTATTCGATATTTAATTATGTGAAAATTACAATTGAGCCCATGAAGCATAATAATATAAATCCCTCATTTGGCATTCTTGTGACAAGTTTCTTGAGACCAGAGTGAAATATAAATATCATGTTTAATTACCGTTGCACCCTTAGCGAGAAAACATATTTCCCCCCACTTGAAGCACCATTTTGATATAATAGCGAGAAAACAAAGTAGGCTTCTATAAGAATGCTTTCAAAATCTTTTAAAATGGGTTTCAAGTAGGAGAAATATGTTTTTTTGCTAAGGAAACAATTTTTATATTTCACTCAGGTCTCAAGGAATTTTTATGCAAGAGTTCTGAATTCGGGAGACTTTTTTAATACTATTATGCTTCCATGGAACTCAACTGTGATTTTCCCTTTAATCATATCAAATCAAATTTACATGTTATTAAATTCTTTTAGTGTTACTTTTGAAACAATTTTTAAATTTATAAACTCAGAACTTTCTATTCTGCTTTAGAAAATTGAGTTTTGTATATTTTCCTGGATGTAAGTATTGTCAATTCCACGCTATGAACTTCTATGAAAGGCATAATGAAATTATAGTGCAGTTGATATGCTCTATTTCTGCTAGTATCATTCTGCTGCTGATTATATAATTCATGGAAAACTCGTTATCATATATTAAAAAATGATTAATTAAGCCATTAAATATGGAAAACTCTCTCAATAGGGATTCGAACAATAGCTCTGCAGTTCAGAAGTAATTAACTTTTTCTGTGAGATTCTGTTTCCCATTGCTCTACATCACTTTTTTCTATCTTATTTTCAACAAAATTTAAATATGATAAAATTGAAGATTGTTCATTAATGACGACCCTCAAAATAATATTTGGGACCAAACTTTTCTTCTACAGTTAATTTATAATAGGGATCAAACCTCACTATGTATTCTATCACCCAAATTATTGTGTTCTCTTCTTGTAAGATCAACCATCAAATTCATTCATTATCATGGTTTGTCTGTTTATATTAACTTTGTCAAGTACTAATGAGTGTTTGGTAAAGTTGGCAAAGGCTATTACCAGCATTCCTCAGGACGAGGGTTCGAACCCTGGGGAGTGATAGCCGCGATAATTAACGCAAACTCAAAGAGGTTGTCCAATCGGTACCTCGCTACCACTGTAACATCTCCTCGTAGGGGGTCCAGATTAGTTTGGGGTGGGTAATGAATCCAGCATACCGGATGGTTTATAAAAAAAACTTTTTCAAGTGGAGAACCGACATCCAAACACAAAGGACAACATCATTGTCCTATATTCTTCTTCTTGTTTTTTTTAATAAAGTTGTCCTATCTTGTCCATTTATAAATACATGTATGTGTGTTTTTCAACTTTCAACTCATTCACGTACACATGCTAAAACTAAAAAATAATAGTTAATAGTAACTTAAGTCATTTCAAAGAAAAAAATTGATCAACAGTACAAATTATTTGAAAAAGTAATTAATGCTTACTTAGTTACTTATCAATTTTTACTCCATAATTAATGTTTAAACGTGTCTTCTTATATTTTTTTCTTTCAAAATTTCATTTAATAGGTATAAATTTGAATTTTTTTAAAATTTACAATGGATTTTAATGAGTTGATTACTATTTATTTATTCAAGTGAATTCATTATAATGACTTATATTTTAGATCAGAAAGATTAACTCATTAAACTTTTTTTCACTAAAATACATGTATTATTGTGCGAATATAATTCTTTTTGAAATACTATCAAATATTAAATGTGAACATATATTATAATATCAATTCAAACATTGAATTATTACGTAAAGGAGACTAATATTTTCTGTTAATCCCAATTCCCAATTCCCCTAGCCATTAAACCTATTTTAAATTAATAAAATTTTCAACTTTTCTGTTTTGAAGGTGAGAGCCCAAAATAAATAAGCATAATCATTATTTGATATGTTAATATATTAAATGAGTATAAAACATCGTTCCATTCAATCCTAAATATAAACCATCATTTGTATTGTAAATTTACAAGTATTTATATTTAGGAGCAGAGGAGTAATATCTATTGCCCCTTCCTTATTCACACAAATTTAAGCATTAATTAACCTCTATTCCAGCCATTATTTTATTTCTTTCCCTGACCCTCTTCAGCCACCCACCTACCGAACGCAATAGCTAACATTGTCTCTTCCAAAAAATTTAAAGTTGAAATATAGCATGGAATTTTCTTAAAAAATAAATCCTATTATTTATAATATATGAAAATATAAATTTTTATCATTGTCATACTATATATAAGATTTTATTGCGCTAGCTTTGTACTGTATAAACATCTATTATCAATGTTATGCCTTTGTGACACCAAACATCTTTTTTTTTCAAGTCTTTATAAAATATGATGCTACGAGTGTGTGAGCCAAGACCACGCTTTGCCATATATATATATATATATATAGCCAAAACTAAGACT